>WYDF02000010.1:426-16138 GCA_009867245.2 Adranes taylori
ACCACGACCGTATCGTCGGCGAATCGTATATTATTGATAAGGGTGCCGTTGATTTTAACGCCCTCTTTCACATTCTCTAGTGCCTCCCGGAACACTGTCTGCGAATATACATTATAGAGGAGAGGGGACAGGACACACCCCTGTCTAACAACCCTTCTGATTTCTGTTTTTTCAGATGTTACGCCCTCTATCCTAATATCTGCAGTTTGATGCCAGTACTGCTGCGTGATGATGTTCAGATCTCCCGCATCGACTCCGGTGTATTTTAGGATCTCAATGAGCTTCTGGTGCGAGGCATTATTTAATAGAGTAAATTATTAGTATTTCTTATTACTTGTGTCTCAAAAAAAACATTACCCCGCCCGGGACTCGAACCCGGACCTCTCGATTGCCGGTCGATTCCTCTTCCAATTGAGCTAACGCACACTTATTCGAAGACACAAATAATTGTTAATATGTATTTGTTTTCCGTATCTATTAAGATAGGCAACTTATATATCAGGATTTTTTTTTACGGATTTTACAGGATTGGAACAAATTCTAATATATAAGTTGCCTATCTTAATACATACGGAAACCAAATACATATTAAAAATTATTTGTGTCTTCGAATATGTGCCGTTACGAGGTAAACACTTTTTTGAGACACATGTAATAAGAAATATTAATAATTTACTCTAATAAATAATGCCAACATGGAGGTTTAATCACGAAACATCAAATATTCAATAAAATTATGCGACCGCCAGCAAAGCGGAAAAGAAATTAATAAAAGCATCCATGAGGCTCCATCTGCCCGATGACGAATGAATCGATCGATAGTAGCAAATAGGTGGCCAAAACAAATCCTGATATATAAGTTGCCTATCTTAATAGATATTGAAAACAAATACATATAAAAAATTATTTGTGTCTCCAAATAAGTCCGTTAGCTCAATTGGAAGAGCAATCGAGAGGTCCGGGTTGGAGTCCCTGACGGGGTAAACATTTTTTCGAGACACAAGTAATAAGAAATATTTATTCCATAATTTACGCTATTAAAAACTATTTGTTTTAGGCATATTTAGTGATTATATAAATTTACCTTTGTTTAAGAACCATAAATTCATATACGTATTGAAATTGATATAATTACTGGATAAATTTCGATAATGTTAAATAAATATTTAAATAATGTGTGCTTCCTATTTAACTTCTTTAATTGATAAAAAGTGTGTAGGTAAAAGTGTTTCTTAAAGATTTCAATATTTATATAATCCAAAATATTTCATAAGTAAATGTTTATAGAAATTTTGCTTATGAAATTTGTATTTTGTGTAATTTGTAAAACTCCTATACATTATAGACATAGTAAGTAAGATAGACATAGTATTACCCCAACGTATCTTCTGTCTCTTTGAAAAGAAATTACACAGTTTTTCGTCGTCTCGCTCATTCCAGGGTTTGTTATTTAGTGCCATGAATAATATAGAGAATTGTTAATAGTAGAATCTAAACGATGAACTAATTTTTATCTTTAAAAAAATATTTCACTTTGTTCTCTGAATTTTCACTTTACATGTATTATCAGGATTAACTATAAATGATTACAGGGTGTCTATAAATTAGAATTAAATCAAAATAAAAAAATGTAATAATGTAAAAACAATACAAAGAATCAATATTCCATTTTATGCATACGTAGAGGTTGATTATTTTATATGCTTTTAAATTAATTATTCTGATATCACTAAAAAAAAATTATAATATTAAATTTTATTTTTTTACCTGTTTCTTCTGGATTGTTTACACATTCATTTTGTTTCTTTGTTACAAAGAGAATCAGAAATGTTAAAGATATAATTCCTAGAAGAACAATAACAATAATCAGCCTTTTAGCAAGTTTCTTCGATGTTTCACTATCATGAACTCTTTCATCGCAACTGAAATGAAATTATATAAAAAATAAGAAACGTTGTTCCAGAGTTGGTGCCAAGTTAATGAAATAAATTAAACAAGAAAGTATTCCAAAAACTCCACTTTATTTGATACCACAAGATGTTGAAAACGAAATCAATTGGCAGTCATCGAAGATAGTCGATGACTGCCAATTGATTTTGTGTTGGCATGTTTCGGGAGTAACAATCATCCCTACATCAGAACTATTCAAGATCAAAAAGCTATTTGTGATTATAAATGATAAATTCAGTAATAAATTAAGATGAATTACCTGAATTTCAATCTGCTCCTACGGTCACATATTTGAAATTAGTTTAAAATTTTATTTTTTCAAAAAAAAATCCAAAAATTATATTTTAAACTCTTTAAACTACATTTAAACTCCAAAAATTACATTTTTATCTTGAATAGTTCTCATGACCTATGTTTGCGCTGGTCAGTTGTCATCTGTCACTGATATAAACATTTGTAATCGCATTCGGAATAGTGAATAGTTGTTTTAGCCAAGTTTATAATTAAATATTTACGACTTTTTTGAAACATCTTTTGAGTCCGTATAATACACAGAGGTGCTGTTGAAATTTTCCAAATTAAATATTTAAAAAGTGTTTAAAAGACTTCGTCAAAACTATAATCACCCAAAACAATAAATCACTATTATCCTTTGTCAATAAATTGTGTCGTATTATTTGACTTTGTCGCTCATATCAATAATCGCAATCGGAACAACTAAATGGTTTATCACCCAAATGAATAGCTGCTAATGTTATACTACCTTAATAATTTCGTCATTGGCTTTTCACAATCACAATCCGGGCACATTCATCACTATAACTATACTGACGTGACACATCATCTGGCTGTGATATAAACATTCGAAAAATCATTTCAAACAGTGATATGATTTTTTTATATGGTAAGTTAGTGGATTACACAGAAACTAAATATTAATAGAATTTTATGTTGGAGAGACGTCACCAGTAATCACAATCAGAATAACTAAATGCTTTTTCATCTGCATGAATAAATTTGTGTCTTATCATTTGATTGCGTCGTGCAGATCAATAATCGCATTGGAACATATGAATACGACGTTAAAAATTTCTTAATTGGCTTTTATATGACACTTAAATGATTTTTCATTAATATGTTTGCAGTGATCAAAAAAAAATCCAAAAATTACATTTTAAACTAATCTTGAATAGAGCTGAATAAGGGATGATTGTTACTCCTGAATATATCAACAAGACAGTCGATGACTGCCAATTGATTTCGTTTTCAACATCTTACGATATCAATTAAGGTGGAGTTTTTGGAACATTTTCTTGTTTAATTTATTTGAAATTATATAATAATAAATAATATTTAATAATGGAAACTTTTCTTTGAGCAATATATTATTATAAAAACTTGAAGCATTATTAGGATTTTTTTTTTAAATTTAAATGAAATGTTTTTTTGGAAGTATTAGAAATACAATTTGGTCGCAAAATGTTTTATAATTTTAGTTTCAAACTTTGTAGCAAATTTTACTTACTCCATGTTAAATATGCCACGTGTGGAGCTTGAAGCACTCATATAATATAAAATAAGTGATATGTTACACTGCACTTCTTTAAGTACTACTAAAAAAAAATTACAAACAAGTGACTAACATTTGCGTATTTCAAATCTGTTACAATTCTAAATTATCTTAAAAGTTGTATGTTTAAATGAGTAATTTTTTTTTATTATAACATGATTCAGTTGTTTCATTAATTAGCCTAAAAATTGCCTATCTCTTCGTGATATTTTTACTAATTTAAATAAAAATATTTATTTTTGAACTGACGTGCATGCATTTGATTCGTAATGTTTAAATGGTTATGTCTTTATAAATTTAATCTTTCTCGAATATTTTACAAATGTATACGTCAAAAGCAATCCGCTTAGCAAGTATTATCAACTAATAAAATATAACTATTAATGTTTACAATTCTAGAGAATGATGAATTAAAATAATTTGCAGAAACTGAAAATCGATTTCAATTGAAAAGTTAATTAAAATTGTTATTTTTTAAATAGATATTTATCAACTATACATCAGCAAATTGTATCTATTGGCAGATGGACTTCATCATCATCATCATCAATCAACCAAGTTGTGTCCACTGTTGAACATAGGCCTCTCGTAGTCTCCAGCGTCCTCGATCCTGTGCTGCACTCATCCCGTTTGGTTCGATTCTTCTGATATCATCAGTCCACCGTGTAGGTGGGCGACCTCTGTTTCAAAGGCCATCTTGTCTTGTCGTGGTCTCCACTCTAGGATCAGCTTTGTACATCGTCTGTCTGTTGTTCTTGCCACATGTCCAGTCCAGACCTAAGTCCAGATGGACTTAGGTCACTTTTAATTAAAATAAATATCTAAATTGTGTTGGGCTCTTGTATTTGATGATTTGATCAAGAGAATAATATTTTGGATATAGAGCAAAACACAAACAAGTATAAAAATATATTGGATCTCTTAGGATAACATTTTCTCGTTTTATTAGACCTTAATCCGTCACTGTGTATTTAATGATTTTTTGTTTGACCTTCTTATGAAACAGCATGGTTTTGAATTTGTTCACTTCATTTAATTACAAATTTACTCTAACTGAAAACGCCAAATATTGTACTTAGTTTTATTGCTTATTCTGAGCGTACTTAATCTCATATTGACTGATTTTTAAAGCAATTTCATAGACCAAATATATAGGAATCTTATTTAGATATATTTAATTGATCGTGAAAAACTTATAATAAGATTTTACTGATTTGCTGCGTGATTAGTTTTATATAAACAAATATGTATATATGTTACATGTTCTAGCTCATATGAATGGAATTATCGTTTATACAATAAAAATAAGAGAAATTTGCTACAAGTTAAAACATGACATAATTGCCTCATCTAGAAAAAACTTTATATCTACATATAACTTGGATTTCAAAGCGTTACCGAAAATAGCTACAATGTCAAGCAGGATCACGTTAAACACGCTTTATTATTAACTTTGCATTATAAGCTTTGTTTAATAAATCTGTTGAGGTATTCCCGTTTTTATTTAAAAACTGTTGGACAGATTATACAGAATTTTCTAAAAATTTACCTTACAAATTTGTCTTACAACATTTCACGCCGCATTATCCTAAAAAGCTAGTATTCCTGCTTAATGATATTTGTGCGTGCGCTATGTATATAATAACACCATTGAGGACTGCATTAAAAATTATACTTCCAGAAAGAAACTGGATGATTCGAAAGTGTCTGCGAACGTTTGTCACATGGTGTACCGAATGATGAACATGTACAAGGCAATTATACATACGAATAATCGCATTCGGAACAACTGAATAGTTTATCACCCTAATGAGTAGTATTATACTACCTTAATGATATTTTAATTAACTCTTTTATAGACATCTGCAATCACTATCTGAACAACACAATCATCACTATAATTACACTAATGAAATATCATCTGACTTAGATACATACATTTGAAATAGCATTCGGAACAGTAAAGTGATTTTTAATATGGTTAAATTAGTGGGTTATACTGTCATGTTTGAGGAAAATCTCTGGTAATCACAATCTGAACAACTAAATATTTTCTCACATGCATGAATAAGTTTGTCTTATCATTTGACTTTGTCGTGTAGAATGATGAACAAGTAAATCATTTTAAGAAGCATCTACAAATGTAACTAACAATCACTGTGTCCTGAATGGACAAACATTAATTACAAAAAAAAATCCACACAGTTAGAAAAGATTATGCACAGTTAGATGATTTTTTCATTATATATCAAACAAATTTTTGAATTAGATTAAAATGACCCTACTTCACAGCATTTAGAAACATAGTTTTAGTAGAAAACTATATAGTCACCTTACAATAGTTTCATCAATTATAAACGAAATTTTCTACACTGAATGGAGCGTATCTATAAATAAAGCAATAATAAACAAAACGCTTGCCAAAATTTGTAATAATTCTATATGACAAGAAACGTTAACTAATAAACGAAGCATAACGTCTAAAAATTCATTGGCTAATTTCCTACATTCTAATTTAATGAGTGGTATGAGTTGATATAGTTATTTGCTGAAATGATTTGCAATGTTCAAACTTCAATGGGATTTATTAAAGATATATATATTTTCACGGCCTATAAAAATTATCCGTCATTCCAAAACAAAACAGAAAAATGTTTTGATGTAAGCCGTTAGTGAGCGTTGAATTTATAACGTTGGCACAATTAAATATTTACAAGTTTTCTCAAACATTGTTTCAATCCGTATAATACACGCAAAAGTGTTGTTGAAATTTTTAAAATTAAACAAAGAGGATTCACTGAAAACTATAATCACCCAAAACAATAAATCATTATTATCCTTTGTCAATAAATTGTGCCTTATCATTTGACTTTGTCGCCCATATCAATAATCACATTCGGAACAACTGAATAGTTTATCACCCAAATGAATACCTACTAAGGTTATACTATCTTAATGATTTTTTTTTCGCATTCACAATTCGAGCCCGCTTTTCACTATAACAACTCTACACACCATCTAGCTATGATATAAACATTCGAAATTTTATTCCAAACAGCGATGTGTTCTTTTTAATATAGTAGGTTAGTGGGTTACAAAGAAAACAAATATTAATAGGTTTTATGTTGGATAGAGCATTTCTAGTAATCATAATCTGAATACCTAAATGTTTTTTCACATGCATGAATAAATGTGTATCTTATCATTTGACTGTATCGTACAGATCAATTATCGCATCGAAACATTTGAATACTACATTAATAGTTTCTTAATTGGCTTTTCTATGACACTTAAATAATTTTTCATTACTATGTTCGTGCTGGTCGGTTGTCATCTGTCTCTGATATAAACATTTGCAGTCACATTCGGAACAGTGAATATGTGTTTTAGCCAAGTTTATATTGTTTTAGCATGATTTTATCCAACTTTATGTGTTTTTTAGCCAAGTTTATAATTAAATATTTACGACTTTTTTGAAACATCGTTTGAGTCCGTATAATACACAGCTGTTGATTGAAATTTAAGCTGCTGTTGAAATTTTCCAAATTAAACATTTAAAAAGTGTTTAAAGAATTCGTCAAAACTATAATCACCCAAAACAATAAATCACTATTATCCTTTGTCAATAAATTGTGTCATATTATTTGACTTTGTCGCTTGTACCAATAATCGCAATCGGAACAACTAAATGGTTTATCACCCAAATGAATACCTGCTAATGTTATACTACCTTAATGATTTCGTAATTGGCTTTTCACAATCCAGGCACAATCATCACTATAACAACACTAACGTGACACATCAACTGGCTGTGGTATAAGCATTCGAAATATTATTTCAAACAGTGATGTGATTTTTTGATATGGTAAGTTAGTAGATTACACAGAAACTAAATGTTAATAGAATTTTATCTTGGCGAGACATCTCCAGTAATCACAAATAAATTTGTGTCTTATCATTTGATTGTGTCGGGCAGATCAATAATCGCATTGGAACATATGAATACAACGTTAAAAATTTCTTAATTGGCTTTTATATGACACTTAAATGATTTTTCATGAATATGTTTGTACTGGTCGGTTGTCATCTGCCTCTGATATAAACATTCAAAATCGCGTTCGGAATAGTGAGTAGATGTTTAGTCAAATTTCTGTTTCTTTACTAAGTTTTTTTAGTCAAATGTATGTGTTTTTTTAGCCAAGTTTATAATTAAATATTTACCAATTCTTTGTAACACTGTTTGAAAATCTGTATAGTACATACAGAGGTGCTGTTGAAATTTTCCAAATTAGACATTTAAAAAGTCTTTAGAGAATTCACACAAAACTATAATCACCCAAAACAATGTCATTATTATCCTTTGTTAATAAATTATACCATATTATTTGACTTACTCCCCCATATCAACAATCGCATTCGGATCAAATCAATGATTTATCACCGAAATAAAAACCTACCTCCTAAGGTTATACTATCTTAATGATTTCGTAATTGGCTTTTCACAATTACAATCCGAGCACCATTATCATTGTAACAACACTGATGACACATCATTTGGCTATAATATAAACATTTGAAATATTCTTTCGAACAGTGATGTGATTTTTTTTAATATGATAAGTTAATTGGTTACACAGATAATAAATATTACTAGATTTTTATGTATGTATGAGAGAGCATTTCTAGTAATCACAATCTGAATAATTAATTGTTTTCTCAGATGTATGAATAAATTTGTGTCTTATATTTTGACTGTGTCGTGCAGATCAATAATCGCATCGGAACATTTGAATATTGCTTTAATGATTTCTTAATTGGTTTTTCTACGACACTCAAATGAGTTTTCATTACTATGTCTACGCTGGTCGGTTGTCATCTGCCTCTGATATAAATTGTTGAAATCGCATTCGGAACAGCGAGTACATTTTTAGCAAAGTTTATGTTTTTTTAGTAGGCACTTTTATACTCATTTGGAATCGCAATCAATTTGAAATTGTGCATTTTATAACAATATTACAACATATCACTGAAGTTGTTTTTCTGGGTGTGAGTCTCTTCTTGCTTGATATAATATTATCAATGTTCTCGATTATTTTTTCAGCAACTTTGTTGTTTTTGATAGTTTTGAGCACAAGCACAGTTCTTGTAATCATCTTGATCCAATCTATACCTACGAAGCTCATCAAACAATTTTTCGTAAAAATTGTCACCGTCTAGAACAGGCTTCATCTTATTCGTATGTGACAACAAGGCATTTCTTTAAATAAAAGAAAATTAAAAAAAACTACCTTTAAAAATTATTATTTTATTTTCCTTTATTTAAATTTTAACAACGAACATTCTATTTATCATAAAAATTATACATCGGTAATTTATTTTTTTTAAAGAAAATCATGTTTCAATATTTTGGTTCTACAACATTAATATTCCTTTATGTTTATAATATTTTCAATCTCTGATGCATTTAATGAACTCTAAAAGATACAGTTATTGGTTTTTTACTGCATTTTCTCTCATTTCCCTAGTAAATAACTATTTATTTTTAGAAAAATTGGTTTCATGTACTTCCTTATTGATTTTTTAAATTTTTATTTACGGTTTCACTTAACGCTCCATCAGGCAAAACTATAAAAAAATTATACATTTAGAGATGAGAAATTCCATAAAAATGTATTTAAGATTTATAACTTAAGGAAGCTCAATGAATAGGAAAATAAAGCTAAGTGAGTTATAATATTAAACTACATATAGAATAAAATGAATGTGGATTATCTACATTGAAGTGAATGTAATTAACGAGAACATAATGATTGAAAAACAAGAAATCTACATTATAGACTGTTTATTTTAGTAGTTCTGATTGTGATTACAAACGTTTTAGAAAAGTGCATATTGAGGAATTATAAACTTATCCACATTCAAAAACTTCTTTACTGTTCCGAATGCGTGTTTCTAATGTTTATTTTAGAGCCATAAAATGACTCACTAGCATAATCAGAGCAATGATAGAATAAGTGAAGTCTGTAAGTGCCATAAAAAAGTCAATTCCAAAATTACTAACGTAGTATTTAGTTGTTCCGAATACGATTATTTTACGTGCACGACAAAGTCAAATAGTAAAACACAATTTTATTTATACATGTGAGAAAACATTTACTTGTCCTGAATACGACTACAAGAGATGTTCTTATTTTTCTGTAAACGCCACTAATTTAGTCAAAGTAAAAACAGCATTTCATTATTCCGAATATTTATACCACAGCCAGATTATGATTATAGATGTCTATACAAGAGTCAATTAAGAAATCGAATACGATTATTTACCTGCACGGCAAATAATGAAACACACTTTTATTTATACATGTGAAAATATTTACTTGACTATATATGACGCTTACCTATCTTCCTCTTACGCACAAAAATTAGTTTTTTTTGTTACAAGAGATATAAGCCATATTTCCATAAACAAATAAAAATCTGCTGTTCTATAGAACACAGATTTTTTAGAATACGTCAATATAACACTCCTGCCTACGTAAAGGGAGCTTGCTCTTTGATTATTTCCTGCCTTTAGACTCTGTATGGCACGTCTGACAAATTTGGAAGTTTGACGAACTAAATCTTTTCTTGAACTTATCATATCCTACCTCTCTACGAGAACATAATGATTGAAAAACAGGAAAACCGCAGTGTTGAAGACACCGGCGCAAAAAGGAGGTAGCTCCATATATTTACGATTTTTCGTTTTTAATCGCTATAAGGTAATTCATAGACACTCTATCACTTGGTGCAAAAACGAGGCAGCTCCATTAAGGGAAATATAATGAATATATAGATGCCTTCTTATCGAATGCGCTGCATAAAGGGGGACAGCTCCGGAGCTGCCTCGTTTTTGCATGGAATGAATAATTCATACTTTTGCCGCTTGGGTGCAATACGTGCAATGTGGTAGACATAGCCATCGTTATTAACCGCCTTCAGTTGACGTTGTTTTTCTGGGCATTTTTTGAAATTTAGAATTTGTCCAATATTATAGTTTTTGTAAAATGTCGGCTAGCAATAGTCCAAGCGAAGAATTCGACGATTCGGATTGAAATCCTGATTTTTCTCCCGATGACCCTGGACCTAGGAAAGAAGGAAAGCTGAAGGAAAATCTTACATCGGCATTAAAAACAAAAAGAAATGTCTGAAAGTGAATGGAAAACTGGCAAAAACTGTAACTGTAAAGTCAAATGTTTCAAAAAAATTAACGACGCTGCTAAGCAATATATTTTAACAATCTTTAATAATATTGTTAACAAAGAGAAACAGGACATATTTCTAAGAGGTAACATAGTTCTAAAAAAGGTTACCAGTTCTAGACCTAAATTGGGCGGAGGACTAAAACGTTCTTGTTCCTGTGAATATACTATAAAAATCTGCACAACTGTAAATAAGGTTTGTAGAAATGCTTTTTGTTCATTATATGGCATAGTAAGAAAAAGAGTAGAACTTATTATCAAGCTCTTGAAAGATAACATTCCCGCACCCAAAGACATCCATGGAAAACACACCAATCGCCCTAATATGATACGTGAAGATGTCATACATCAAACTGATTCGAATATACAGTCGTTTCCAAAAAGATCGTCGCACTATAGCCGCACTAAAAATGAAAATAAGTTTTATTTGTCACCTGAACTAAATATGTAAAAAATGCATAGGCTTTATCTTCAAGCCTATGCAAGTACGAACCCGTTATATACATTGGCATCCAGAACGATAAAAATGTAAAGCCGCAAGTTACATACGATTATTTTTGTCGGCACTTTGTTTTAAATTATAACTACTCATTTGGAATGCCACGGTCGGACACTTGCCAGTCTTGCAACAGACTGGAGAATCTATTAACTGAAAAACAGCAGCTTGAGAAGAAATCAAATTATTTTTACACAAAACTGAAAGAAGATACTGCAGAAATTTCGAAGCTGTTAGCTTTTGATTTTCAACGGAATATGTCTCTCCATGTACCAAGTGGAGATATTTTTTAAACGGCAACTGTGGGAATACAACTTTTGTGTCTTTGCAGCCAGTTCTGGAAAATAGTACTTTTTCATGTACGATTAAATCGTAGCCACGAAAGGAATTAATGATGCAGTAAGCTTTTTACATTATTTTGTTGAAAATTTTGTAACATCAACAGTGAGAAAATTATACTTACATTGCGATAACTGCAGCTCTCACAAAATAAAAACCAAGTTTTGGCTCAGTATCTTTACGAAGTTGGAAATACTAATAGATTTGCTAATATTATACACAGATATCCAGAACCAGGACATTGTTTCCAGCCTTGTGATGGATCGAAAAGGAGAAAAGGAAACATGAAAGGATCGTATTGCCAGAAGAATGGGTTGCACTGGTAAAAAAATACATGCAAATTTATAATTGTTCCAGTTTTAGTGATTGTTCAAGTGATTTTGAATTTCAGTGGTCATTTCAACGGGACTCTTAAAAAGTGCGTCTTAAACCAAAGAAAACGAAAATTTGGTATATCTTCTTATCGTGTCATGGAGTACACAGCAAAAGGCGTGGAATTCAGCAGTTTGGCCAGTGCCTTACTTAAGGACTTATTTACCTTTCAGAAACATGTCGTAACGTTGACTTTACCTCCTTCTACATTACTCATCTACTCTGGACCGCTACCAGTTAAGCGCCCCAAATACCTACATGTGACAGAACTTGCAACAAAATATGTGCTTTCTGACTGTATGTGGTTTTATGACCAGCTGACGTCTCAAGCAGAAGAACATACTCAGCCAGAAGAAGATAGCTGTACAGATGATTAGTTTGTGTTTATTTATTACTTTTGATAACATTTTGTTAATAAATCGCATTGAGATTTGTGTTTGGCATTTTTTTAACTCTCCAGTGCAAAAGAGTGGCTGCTCCAACGTTTCCTTTTTAATATTGTTCTCCAATCAAATTTACAAAAAGCGTATTTTCTGAGTATATTATGTATTAAGTACTAGAGTTTAACCTTAATATGAATAAAACATATATATTAAAAAAATTCGTAGTAAAACAGTTTTTTTCTTCTCAAAATGGAGCTGCCTCCTTTTTGCACCGGTGTCTTCAGTTGTTCTGATTGCGATTACAAACATGTTGGAAAATTACATATTGAGGAATTATAAACTTAGTCAAAAAATATCTTTAGTGTTCCGAATGCGAATTTCGTTTGTCTATATCAGAGCGAGATGGCTAACGTAGTATTTAGTTGTTCCGAATACGATTCAAATAATGTTCGGTGATGTGCATGATTTGTTTCCATTTATTTTCCTGTTCCTAATTATACCGATTGAAATATAATTTACATTTCATCGATACGGAAAATGCATCGTTATATGTAAAATATTGATTTTAGCCACATTACAAAAAAAATTGTTTCACAAGTGACAAATTTCATATAAATAAATTTACATTTTACGATTTAAAACTTAATGAAGTTCTATAAATAGGAAAGGAAAGTTAAGTGAGTTGTAAAATTAAATTACATATAGATTAAAATCAATATTGATTAGCTACATTTAACTGAATTTAATTAACAAGAACATTACGATTGAAAAACAAGAAAACTACATTATAGACTTTGATTACAATTGTTCTGATTGCGATTACAAACGTGTTAGAACAGTGCATTTTGAGGAATCATAAACTTAACCATATGCAAAAATTTCTTCTGTGTTCCGAATGCGTGTTTGCAATGTTTATATCAGAGCAAGATAAGAACCCACTAGCGTCCCAAAAGAGTCAATCCCAAACTTATTAACGTAGTATTTAGTTGTACCGAATACCATTATTTATGTGCACGACAAAGTCAAATAGTAAAACACAATTTTATTAATATAAAACATTTACTTGTTCAGAATGCGACTACAAGAGATGTTCTTATTTTTTCTATAAACGCCACTAATTTAGTCTAATTAAAAACAGCATTCCATTATTCCGAACGTTTATATCATAGCCAGATTATTACAGATATCTATACAAGAACCAATTAAGAAATAATTAAGGTAATATGATAACAATTACTTTAGTAGTAGCTATTCATTTGGATGGTAACCCGTTTATTTACTCCGAATGCCATTATTGATATCCGCGACAAAGTTAAATGTAAGACAATCTGTTGATAAATGATAAGAGTGGTTTATTGTTTTGGTTGATTATGGTTTTCGGTGAATTAACCTGAAGTGTGGTCTTATAGTCACATGCTAAACAATGACAACATTTAACGCTACTATGTACACGCTTGTGCATTCTGACCAAAAGTAGGATAATAGTACAGACATGAAAGTAAAACATTTGGATTCGGAGGATATTAAATTTAAGCGGTATGAAATCGATGTTGATGACGGTGTTTGTAAATAAAGAATGGACGGAATATAAGAGAAGAGTAAGTGAAGTGATTTAAAAAGGCAGATTATAGATTTTATAACAGTGTTGGGTGATTGAAATGTATAGGGGAGATGACTGAATTTAACTTTGGGTTAGATGGAGAATATATGGATAGGAAATCTAGGTTATAAAACTAAAAGGAAGGAAATTTATGGAATGATTGAAGGACGAAAATATAATTATTGAGAATGTTGGTTGGAATGGGGAAATTATATACAAGGTTCAGGGGGTAGGTTACTTATTGACTATGTTATTATGGATGACAGTGCGAAAGCATGTATTCAATATATAAGGGCAAGAGAAAAAGTGGTACCTCACCAATTTCCAGTGGGGATAATCGGAGTGCAAATAGAAGAGATATATGGAATAGTGGAGCAAAAGGGCGGCTGATAAGAAAGCCAGTATGTATGGAATGAGAAGGAGAGAAGTCGAGTTAAAGAGAGTATATAGAGGGTGGAGTGATAGGAAATGAATGAAATTGAAAAAGTAAAAACGGTAGAAGGGGAGCGGATTAGGGGGTTACTGACATGTGGGTATAAATTGTATATGCAGAATGCGGCAAGGTGGTTTATTAAAGGGAGAGCAAGTGGAGAGATTGTCGGAATTATAATTAAACTACTTTTGGCATATGCCTTATACTCGCATACGGAACAAAGAAACGGTTTGCCCATCAGTCTGTCGCAATTGATGTATTACTAAATTCCTCTTTGTACTAGTCTTATAGTGACATTCAGCTCAATGAACCGGTTTATTGCTGGTATGTAGGAGTTTACAGTTTATCAAATAAACGTTTCGGGTAGCCTTATATCATACGTAGAAGAATGAAACGGTTTATTAGCATTATGAACGAGATTATTCCTCTTTAAAGTACTTCAATAAGTAGTCTTGTACTCGCAGAGGGAGCAATGAACTGGTTTTTTCCAGTATGTTGGCGTTTATGTTTTATTAAACTGCTCTGATCAGAAGTCCTGTACTTGCATTCTGAACAATCATATGGTTTAAAGGAATAAGTACTATGGACAATATCCATAGTACCCATGACTTACATTATCAATCAGCAAGTGGGTAAAAGCAGTAAGATAGATTTACTACTTTTTATACTCTGAATGTGATATCTGCAAAACATGGTTTTTAAAGGCTTGACTAAAAATAACATTGATTTTTCAAATAATGTGACCTGATATGCAGAATTTGTTTCCGATTGTTTCCGACAATTATACCGACTGAATAATATAATTTACATTTCAAAAATACGCAAATTCATATTTATACATAAAATATTTATTTTAGGCACATTACAAAAAAAAAATTGTTTCACAAGTTTTTATTACATAAAAAATCATCTTGAAATTTATTTCGATGTTTATAAGTGTTTAGCATATTATAATTGCTAAATTTCTCCCTCTTTGATGTTTGGTCGCAGGTAATAATTCCTGTTGCCAACCAAAACATTTGTGACGTAGTGAAATTCGTAAATCCCGGAAGATATTCTTGATCTTTTCCCAATATTTTAAAAGATTTAGATGCTGCTTCAAATCCTGTTAATTGACTATAAAAATTGCTGTGGACTTCTTTTCTTAATCTCTAAAAAATAATTTTTATTATATCTAGTACAATTTTTGGTTTCAAATCTTTTGGTTTCATTATAGAATTTTTTGAAGAATTAAAAAAAAGACACGATTCTTTCAATTTACATAAAAAAGTAAAAGAAGCAGCTGGAATATGGAAACAAGCCTCTTCGTCTTTTGTTGAAGATAAACA
>WYDF02000010.1:16238-34958 GCA_009867245.2 Adranes taylori
TAAATGGCACAAGAAAAATCACAATGAACATAAATAAAAATAATAAATTCTCTTCAATCATGTCGTTGTTTAGGCAACTCAGAATACTACTCCTCCTTACAAAGCTTGACGTTTATATATAAGTATCAAAAGCGTTCCAGGCAGACGGACAGACGGACAGACAGATGGACAAAGCTAGACGTTTATATATAAGTATAATAACGCATGAAGCATTTGCACGAGTTTTACTTGACCTTGACTTATTTTTCTCATATATTTTGAAGGCATCGTTTCTGAAAACTATGATCACTCTTACAAGAACCATAATGATGTGAAATAAAATATGGAGCAATACCGATTGCACCGCGGACAAGATCGATCAGTGATTGGCATAGACCGACTTTATTTACATTACATACATTTCAAAATATAACCTCAAAGGCAAAGAGTTTCTAATAAGATTTAAATTAGTACGTGCAAAAACTAGAAAACTTTTAGACGAACTCTGATAGAAGTTTCGAATTTTTCTGATTCGAGGAAAATACTCATCAGACTTGTCATACTATGGTACTAGTTCTGTATAATCAACTCACTAGAAGCACTCATATTTCTATCAAAATAAAATGGACAATTATTAAATCTCTAGTTGCGTTTGAAACCGCTTTGGTATATTTCAGTAGACTCGCTCATTTTGGGGACATTAACTAAATGTTCTTTATAAAATATAATAGTATAATTTTTATTCTAATTTCAAAGAGTGAAATAGATTATAATTTCATTGCATTTTTTATTTCAGTTTCGCTTAGTTGTATATCCGATGGAATGCATTATGGATGGGCGTCACCAGGTCTACCAAAGCTAAAAGCCAAAAGCAACTTTGATATATCCGATACTGGTGTGTTTCTGATTGAATCACTATACATGTTGGGAGGTATTGCTGGCCTTCCGCTCGTAGCAAGTACGATTGATCGATATGGTAGGAAAATGTCAATTCTGTTGGCCAATTTATTTGGTTTAGCTTCATGGGTTCTTATTGGTTTGGCAATAAACGTCGAGATGATTTACGTTGCTAGGTTTTGTGCTGGAGTTGCTACAGATGTGACATTTATATCAGGTAATAAAATTTTTTTAAATCAAATTTTTTTTGGAATAAATAATAGGTAATTTTCTGATTTTTAGTTCCTATGTATTTGGCTGAAATTTCGGATAAACGGATTCGTGGATGTCTAACTTCATTACCAACGATCATTTTATTAGTCGGAGTTATTATCTGCTATTCACTTATTCCTTATGTTTCATTTGCTATATCGTCCATTATTCCAGCTATATTTATCATAATGCAGTTGTCGGCTTTTGGGATATTTCCTGAGTCACCATACTATCATCTACTCAAAAGTAAGTACGTTTATTTGTCTATAACAAAGTTCCGCGATTTATTGATTTGGTTTATTGATATATTAATCGAAAATTATTGTTTTTGCAGATAATATTCTCGAAGCAGAGAAATCTTTACAATTTTTTCGACGATCAAAAGATGTCCAGGAGGAATTAGAAGAGATCAGATATGCCGTGGAGCGACAAACAGCTGAACGAGGCAAACTTCAAGATTTATTTCTAGTAAAAAGTAATCGACGTGGTATAATTATAATAGGAGCTTTAATGCTGGGGCAACATATGAGCAGCATTTCTGTGATCCTCATGAATATACATCAGATATTGATGGATGCTGAAGGCATAATTGAGGCGAACACTGCCGCTATATTATTTGCAGTTACACAATTCGGTGCAATATTAATTGGATCAACATTAGTTGATAAATATGGTAGAAAATGTTTATTGGTAACATCGTGTGCTTTGAGTTCTATAGTATTGTGTTCATTAGCCACTTATTTTACGTTAAAATATAATTTATTTAATGTAAGTCGATTTAATTGGTTGCCTGTGGTATGTGTTGTTGTTTATGCTGCCAGTTTTAGATTAGGTTTAGGCATAGTACCATTTGTACTTGCAGCTGAATTATTTCCAACGAATATCAAAGCTTATGGTATGACGCTTAGTGATGGTATGTATGTTGGATTTGGATTTCTTTCAATATTATTGTATAATCAGTTAAGTAGTAATTTCGGGTTGCATTTACCATTTTATGTGTTTTCAGTAAATTGTGTGCTTGTGATTATTTTTACTCTTGCATATATTCCTGAAACTAAAGGTAAAAGTTTAGACGAAATTCAAATTATGCTCAGAAAAAGTAGCTAATGTATACGTTCGGTAAAATTTAATTACATTTATTTTTATATTATAAACATTACAACCACGTGGTTTTTAATGCTAAAGAGAATTCTTAATCCGGACCCTTTATTAGCTAATCGAGTATAATCTTTTTATTTTAGCAGTGAAGTTATGAGCAATATTTTAAGCAATATATTTTTTTTTCTCTTCTACCTTGCCTTTTACCAACTGTTTGCTATTGTAACCGCATGATCTCTCCCTAACGGGTTGAATTGTAATAATGTCTATTACCCACTGGGAATTCTTCTCTTAATTATCTTACCGCTGCTAATACAAAGATTACCAGGATACAAATACTATTGTGATGAGATTACTATGAGATCATCATCATTATATGTTATGGATGAAGTTAATAACAGCATGTCAAGCTTCCCTATCTTTTGCTTTTCTCATTGCTTTGTCTGCTGACAACTTGCATTTTTCCCTATCCTATCTCTCCTCGACACATGAGCAAAACATTTCAAAACTTGTCTTTGTACCTATTGAGAGTCCCTCTGATGTGTAGCTTTCGGTGGGAAATATGAGGCAGCTCACTAATCTTTTCTGATTTCTCGCATATTTCGTGGTCTTCCCAAATATTAATGTCTGACCAATGCTGCTTAAGCCATTCCAACACGTCTTTTTACTTACATTTGTAAGCCAACTGTGTTTCATAAACGGAGCCCCAAGAATTTTTTTTTAATTTTGCGTGGAAGTGGGATGTTTACCAACTGAAACTCAACTCCTGTTAGAATTGTATAGATAAGGAGATTGCAGAATTTAATTGAAGGAGGCATTAGGATTTACTATCCTCTTCAGCCTGGATCTGGTAATCAGTAGACAAATTGTAGATATTGCAGTAACAAATAGCTTGCAGAAAAGATATATGCTATGCCATTTGATTTTCTGCCAAGGAAAACCTGCAAAATCTTTGGCCATATCATGGTCAACTGATGAGGGACTTTGGTTAAGTAGGGTTGCCGGAAATAGAAAATAGAGTGTTTGCTTTTATTGTATTATAATATAGGTATAGGAATCATTTAAGGGAAAGAGGGATCCATTCAATGATGCTTAGGAGATCCTCACAGGTTTCCGGCATTGTTTAGATTATTTGAGCTGGCGGGCGAGGAAAGGGTCTGCGCGGCAGTTTGCTGTATTGGTGACTAACTTTCCAATCAGAACGAAAAGTTTGCTGGGTTTTTGGGGTGTTTCCTCCATGATGACGCGTCGGATATTTAGACTGGAGAGTTTTGAGACGATTTATGATAGACTCTGCAGAGCAGTGTTCATATAAAAGAGAGCTCGTAAATCGAAAGTGCTACCTGTGAATTTTTCGAAGTATTTTTCGTTCACTGTGAGCTTGCGCGTTAGAAAGTATTGCGTACAGAACAGCTCTGTAGTTATAAATGGCCTAATGTAAGATTTATAGGTGGGATGCAGAGTTTTTGGGTGACCCTAAAATGTCATCGGAGTGCGGAAATCAGGTTAGCGCGTTTGAGTATCTTGGATAGAGTGTTGTTCAACTTAGAATTCCAATTAAACGTTCTGTTGAACGTGACATGTGAGATCCCAAATTATTCATTATTCTTGGCCAAGATTTCTGGCGCGAGAGCGGTCCAGATAGCCTTGCGTCCTTTACTGTCGCTTTTAAAAACCACTCCTTCAAAGCATACTCAGCACCTTTTTCCTTGTCTTCCCTTTTCGTTCTACGATATTTTGCTTTCATTAAGCTTATAGATATTAAGCATTAATATATTTTGCTTAATGTGGCAGTCTCTAAGGAATATGTCTCTTAACAGCGAGATTCTTAACACAGCAAAGTCTTAACAGCGATGCCTACATACAATTGTAGGCAATTTAGAGCCAATAGACACCTACGAGAGATGGACTCTCGCCATACTAACCGAGTACTACATATTACAAAAAGTCCATTTGCTGTGGCTATGGTCCCTATGGCTTATTAATAAAAATTGAAATGAGTCATAACTACGGAATTTGGTTATAAAAACTTTGTAGAATGTCGATCCAGAACAGTAAAGCCGCTTTTCTTGGTTGCGCTTTGAGATTTACCTATAAGGAGAAATTGATCAATTACACAATGAGTATCTTCCACAAATATTTCACCAGGTAAATTGATATGCTAAATTTTTTCACTGGAGATTAACAACATCAAGGTTAGAAATTGAATTTCTACAAGACAGAATGTCAAAATTTTTCTGCTTTCTATAAGCTTTCTCGAATTTTAAATTAGTATTTTACGCAGATAATTCTGTATCTCTTATAGAATTATAAGACATACAGATTAATTCTAAGAAACATGTAAAAAATGAATGTTTAATTTATGCGTCTTGATTGTAGGCAATTCAAAAATTATGTCAATACTTAAATGTATTTACATTAATTTTAAGCAAATTGCCCTTAAGCTTGGGCGTGTATTATCGACTTAGAATACTGCGGAATGTAAAACACTAAATATTATGCTTTGTTCAGAAGTGCGCAACATCCGTCATTATTGTAAGCAGTGTGAGCGTGCAATGTACCAATATAATCAATCAAAAAATCTTTATTGTCATAACATACAACTTAACATAAATACAAATTTTACAACAAAAAATTTAAAAAACCCATTTTAAGTGCCCTAGAATCATTCTTTCCATTATCCTTATAGGGTAATTCCTCCTTTCAAACACATTCTTACATTACCCGTCAAACATCTTTCTTCATCACTCCAATTCATTACACTACATGCATTCACCTAATGCTCCCACTTTCCTCATCTGTTCCACATATCCTACATACCTTCTCGCACTCATCAGTCCAAACCCTGTTTCTCCTTTCCTCTGTACCACATCTACATCGCGCTATATCTCCCGCTATATCTTCCATTCCTTAAGTTTTTCCATCTTTCTTGCACTGAGCTTCGCCTTTGCATAAGTTGGACACATATTGAGCCATTTTGAGCTCAAACGTTGTTTTCAACACAAATTCTGATGGAAAAGAAAGTAAATAAAATTCTTTGAATTGGCTTTATTGTAACGTAAAATTCATTCAAAGCATTTAAATAATAAAAATATAAATGTATTTTCTAACAAGATTAATTGGTTAAATTATAATCGTGAGTAAACTATATCTGGTAGTAAAAATAAAATATTCTTATGAAATTCCATGACTTAAGAATAGTTTTGGCTGCTGATAATTGTTACATATACAAGTGTCATACCGGTATTAGTATTTCTTGCATGCTAGTTTATCAACCAGTGCCAAAAATCATTTTTCACACAACTTTTTGTCATATTGTTAATTCTGTGTAGTTGATTTTGATATACTTGTGGGTGCTTATTCGACGTGAGTTTCAGTTGAGGAATTTCTTACACTCACTCTTCTGGCGCTACAGTCCATGTAGGACTCTGCTATCTCCTACAGCTTGCATTATTCCTCGTTTGCTCAACTTGCTTCTTCACCTCAGAAATCAGGTCAATATCACCGTAGAGCTGAGATACTTCTCAGTTGGTTTGAATGCACCACTCGCTATCTTCACAAATCGCTCTGTGGATCATTCGCAGCACCTTTCTTTTCCACACCCGGAGCAAATTCTTGTCACATTCAGTAAGCGTCCAAGTTTCACATTCATATAGCAGTACTGGTCGAATTACGATGAGCTTGAGATCTCTAGAGAGGGTTGAGGATTTCATTAAACGCATAGAAACAGCATCTGTTCCCTATGGCAATTCGTGCTTTTATCTCTGTACTTATCTCGTTCTTCTCAGTGACCATTGCTCCTAGGTATTTGAACTCTTCGACTTTCACATACCTTCCTCTTTCGCATACACTGCGCAGTATATTTCCTTTTCTCTCGGGCCGACTGTGTATTTTATCTTTTCGTTGTTAATTCTTAGCCATAAACGCCTCCCGCCTTCACCTCAAGAAGGACATCATCTGCGAAGGCCATGTACTGAACGGATCTGTTGTAGTTAGCTTCTCGTGGTTTGAGCGGTACCCTCCGCATCTTATGCACCAGGTAGAGATTGAAGAGGGTCGTCGAAAGTACATCTCATTGTCGCAGCCCTCTTCGCACCTCAAACACCCTTGTTTCCTTCTCCGTATATGTCTTAAGCCTTGCGATTACGTTCGAAAAGATTCTGTATGCAAGTTTCAAAAGGGAAATCACACGACTGTTACTGCGAATGATTTTGTCATTCTTTTTGTGAATGGGACAGATCACCGTTGTCTTCCAATCTTCTGGAGTGTCTTCGTTTTCCCATACTGCACTAAAGAGAGTGAACATACTGTCACTCACCTCCTACTCACCATACATGAAGGGCTTAGTTGAAATGCCATCCTCTCCTGGTACGCGTCTGTTGTACATAAAGTAGATCGCCTCTTCCACCTCTTTTGGACACCATCTGGCTATTACTCACACAGGACTAATGATTCCAGGGTTTCTGCCTCCGTAGCATTCAGAAGGGTTAAAAATATTATATTCATCTCTCTATTATCCAGCTCTCATCTCCGATCAAGTTACAGTTTTGTCCTTACAAAATGTTGTTCATGGTTAGAGATGCTTGTTGATTTCCCTTCTTGGTCCGCATATTTTCTATCTGCTCTAGCTTTTAGTATTCTTCACCTCAAAGTCTTCTTCACCTCCCGCCTAGCTTCTCGTGTGATCTTACAAGTATTTTTAGTAACACAGTCATATGTTCTGAGTCTAAAACATGCAGAACTGCTTTTCGAGATCGCACTCGGGTATTTTCACTCTCTGTACTGGTTAGCAAAATCTGTGCATTAAAATAGGAATTTTATTTCGGTGGATGGAAAACCGCATGTTAGCGGATTAGCGGTTGCATCAGATAAGTTATTTCCAGGCATCATCGTGACATAAATGTTGTTTTCTATGCATAACTCTGTTCGGTGGGCGTAATGGTTCACATTAGCACGTTGAGGCCCGTTCAGAGAAAGTCGGCACGATACTTTATCCATTCAATTTATCTACAATTAATGTACCCACTATAAACTTCCTCTAATATCTTGCAACAGAATTTCCATAGTTTGCTTCTAATGTTGGCAGCTTTTATAATACAGTAACATCAAAATTTATTTTGGTGGAAAAGCATTTAAAGCTAAGTTGACGGGGGCAATATTTCGCTCTATGTACTTATTAGGTATTATAACTTATTCGTCCATCTAAATGTCTGTCTCTTCCTGTCTGTCTTATCAGGATATTCCTCATCCCTGCAATTATACCTACAGTTAAATTTGAAAGGATATTAACAATATACGTGGTTGGATTTTAAAGGTCAATTTATTTCAATAATACAATAGGTTTTGCAAGGGTAATTAGAGTCATGAGCTTTTTACATTATTTACATTAAATTATAGATTTTAAAGCAAACTTAAATATTTTATGTATATTATGTCAAAACCGAAAATAAGTAAAAAGCTACCTCTGTTTGGCTTAAGTATTATGTTACTCAAACAGTTGAACATCCAATACAAATTATTATATTCGAAGTAGTTAAAATAACTTACAGAAGCGTAGAATTTCCAGAGGCTCCATTTTTATGAGATGTTAGCTATATATTCATTAATAATTTAAAATTATTTTGATGTTCAATTGAGATTATTTCCTACCATTAATTTACTTTTCGAAGATAATAAAATTTTCACGAAAAATATTTCATTATTTACTTGTTTGTCACTTATTCCATAAATAATATCTTTTGAAATCAATTTGTTTTTATAGTATAAAATAATAAGAGTTATAACCACGGGTGAAATAAATAAAACTAATTTAAAAACATGATAATCGTTTATGTGAGGCCAGGGTCGTATGAAGTATGTGCTAGATAGTTCAAAGCTTAGATGATTCCCTCAGTTTTCAAACCAAAAAAAAAAAGTCCTCGGAATACTCTTTGGACATGCTTAAATATTCGATGAAAAAACTTCTATGTCGTACATTCTTTCGCTCATCTGTTCGCTCGGATGCCTCTTCGAATCTATTGCATCTTTAAGTCAAATTAAAACAGATAAATCGTTTATGTGAGGTCAGAAAAATAAGGAGACTCTAACAGACACTTAGATTTCAAAGCTTAGAAAGGTTAGGAAAGTTTTAAATTACTTCTTTTACATTCCAAAAAAAAGATGGTTTTTCTTTTTGAGATGCGATTGCGATTATTTAACCTGAAAAGCACCTATAAAAACTTTCACGATTTTCTTATTCTACAATAAATATTTATAGATATTACTAGTTTTCTCCGCACTAAATGTGTAATAGATCGTTGTCTTCCTTAGTGTATAGATTCGTTGTCTTCGAAGGAAGACAACGATGCTCTAGACTCCCATCCTTAACACTTTTGTCTTTAAACAGTCAGTGTTATAGTACTCGCCTAAAAGATTATAATCATTACTAGCTTCCATCAGTCACATATTAGTTTTTATCAAAAATTTTAAAACATTGTATCCCTCAATATGTAATCTTGCACTCCCCTAAATGTCATACTAAGTTAAAATAGAAAACCTCCAGATTAAAATCCACATACGTTGTAAAAAAAGCTTATTTTGAAATTTATCTGATCTTGTTAATTAAAACTTTCCTTTTTACATCATATATCAACGAAGATTTAAAATATTAACACTTTTCAAACAGAACAAACTTGACTTCGTTTACAGACTCTTGATTTCGAATTGAAACGGATGTGAAGTTTGAAACGGATGATTTTAGAAAATTATGTAAATATAAATGAAAATAAATCCTGTTTAGTTTTTACTAGTGAACTACTTAATTAATTAATTGTTAATTTATAGTCATGAATCTTTACTTAGTATCATTTTATCTAATTTTGTATATAGTGTAGATAAACATGTATCATGTACATGAAAAGAATGTGATATAAGTTCTATCATAATTTATAAAGCATTTTAATAGTCTTCCGCCAAATACTAGACAATATCTTTGATACCGCATATTCAGGATAAGATACTTATAAAATTCTTATATCCATTTTACAAAACTAGCTTAGAATATTAATTCTCCACATTATTATAAAAAATACTAAAATATTTCAATACGTATAACCTCAATATTTCAATTCAATTTTATCTTAAAGTCTAGTATTAATTCAATAATAATATTTGAAATATTTTAAAAATTGATATAAACTGTGAGAATGACAAATGTTTATTGAGTTGTACTAAAAATATTTAAAACATATTCTAAATAACCAATTTATTTTTTCAAAATAATTGATCTATTTCTTTCAATCAGATATAGATATTATTCTAGGCCAAATTAATTATATAAATAAAAAATATATTACATCATGTATGTACAGATCAAGAAATGCGATATAATTTTTAAAATTATGTCATTTTTATATTGTAGTTAATTAACTATGACAGATTTTTGTAATTTTTAACATTTTAGATTTAATTTATGAACTGAAAATGTATTTTCATTAATGTATATTTTAATAGTTATATTACCAGAACAATTTTGATATATATACATATTTATATGTCGTTCTTATTTTTAAAACAAAGAATGGTTGTTTAATAGAAAATATATTTAATCATTTTAAGAATATTTTTAACAAAATTACAATGTAGTTTATATTTTACTTCCTACTTTCTACTACTACTTCCTACTACTACTTTCTACTACTACTTTCCTCTTTATCACATAGTAAAAAGACTACTTCCAGACATCAATATATACGAATAATATCAAATACAAACTTACAATAATTGCAAGAATTTTTTTTTATTTACAATTATTGTAAATAAAAAAAAAATTCGTGGACGTGATCGCCACCTCATCTTTTATATATTGGAAGTCCTACGTTTTGTTACATCTTGCATATAACAAAAGTTGAACCTTTTAGTTTTGGCTGTCACATTTCAAGTCGCCTATTAAATTCAATTAGGACAATAGTGTTTGGGGTAAACTAAACAACATTAGTCTGACTCATGAATCCCTAGGTCCCCATATTTGCATACGGCGCGGATAGCTTCGCTGCCCGCTTTGCCGCTCATATTTTCTCCGTATTTGCCCACGGCGTGGACAACTACGGTGTCCGGTTTGACATGACCTACGATCACTCTTGACACTCTTTTCGGCTAATTTCTAAAAGAGTAGCCTGGCGTGCCTTGGTCTTATAAATTTGTCGGCTTTGGCTCGGTCTGCTGCCATGTTTGACTTCATTTTTTCCCAATTAAAATTGAGATCCCTGAGTCTTACACTTGTTCGCCAAGTTTTATTCTTTCATCTTTTATAGGAAGCGAGATATTTAGTGTAGTACAATAGAGCCGGTCTCAAGTAAATCGATCGCAAACTTTACAAAACAAAAAACACCCTGTATAAATCTTAGTTTGCAATTTTAGAAAAAAATTTTCAAAATAAAATAGCTTTTGGTGGCCTATAGAATCAAGTTTATTCAAGTGTCCTATCTTTTATAGTTCCTGAAATATATCAAAAGTTTGTAAAAGTTTAAGTGTGGCAGCATCGCGCTCTATACCACTTGCGGGGATGGCATTACTTTCATTCGGCGTATAATACAATATACTATATGCGTGCGAAATTGCAGTCTTCTAATTTGAAAACTGAATTTCTCAATAAAATAATTATTTCGAGCTCCACCAAAAATTATAATGTGTTCGCCACTGATAACATTAATTCAATTGCTAAAGCAGTTTATATGTCTCATACAACGTAAAATAATTTTTCCTGTAACTTTGCATATATGAGTTATTACTTATGCTTTCATGTATGATTGTTGAATGTCGGTTGCCATGGCGACAAGTTGCAAAATTTTAAGTTATTCTTTGTCATATCCTTGAAATGATAACAGCTAGACACATAATATTTGATATCGATATAAAGCAAATCAGAAGGACTACTAAAATATAAGAAAATATAGACGGTGTTACTAGAAAGTGATTTTTTTTTATTTCTCAAAATCGGTCAAGTATATTCAGTTGGCCACGCTCGAAAAATTGAGGTTTTCCCAACTTTTGAGATATTTTGAGTACTACACTTTTTTCAAGGTCAAAATACTCCGGCGCTATGTCATGGGATTTTTTAAACTAGCTTAATCCCTTAAGTATTAAAGGAACTTTCGACACAAGTTTTTAAAAAAAATTCTTCCGAAGTTTTCTTGCGAAATGGACCTTAACGTTAGCAAAACAAAGAACATCCCTGTATATATATATATATATATATATTAAATTGTGATTTTGGAGAAAAATGTTTCAAATGAAATTTTCGAAATTTCTGAACAAGAAAATGGCTCCTGCCCGCCATATTGGATTTATAAAAAAAATGGAAAAACCCGTTCTGCGGGCTTATAGTCCGTTCTGCGGGCTAGTGTCTGCCAAATTTCATCCAGATCAGTCCCATAGTGAAGGAGAAATTCTTGAGCATAAACACGTACGTATGTAGTCTAGGTTCGAACATACTAAGAGACACCGAAAAATTGACCTTTCTTTTATTTTTTCAGCAAGAAAAATTTTTTCTTTAAAAAAACTTTTTATATGAAAAATTGTTCCTAACTATTTGTTCATTAGCCACACACCACTCATAGACTTTCCTGAACAGGACGATATTCTATATCCTATCACCCAAGATGATGTATCCGAAACACGAAACAAAGGCAAAAACACCGCTCCTGCTATAGACGCTTTAACTCGTCGTATACTTATTCCTGCTGAGACCATATCGCTCCTAACCGAGATATTCAATAAATGACTTTTATTAGGGCACTTCCCAATAGATTCCAATCTACTGGGAAACTGGCCAAACGATCATGATTCCTAAACCTCGCAAAGACCCTAGACATGTTTCATCATATCGACCAATCATACTTCTTAAACTTTTAGGAAAAACTTTTGAAAGAATCTTCACATCTCGCATATGAAACTGTCTAGAGATGAACAAAATTCTCCCAGAGAACCAGTTTGGTTGAAAGCATCACGCTCGACTCTCTTCTAAAATTTCAAACAGATATCACACGAGCACTTAACAATGGCCATTGCGCTTTGGCAGTGTTTCTAGATATCTCCCATGATTTTGACTTTGTATGGCATGCCGGCTAGTTCGGAAACTCCATGAGCTTCATATCCTTCATCCTAATACACTGAGGATGGTCCAGTCATATCTATCCGACTAAAATTAAAAATTAAAATTGGAGACACTTTCTCAGATTCATACAACTTCTGCTATGACCTCCAGACCCCAACCACTCCACACACCCATAGTGCTTTGTATGCTTATGACATAGCTTACTGGCCATGCTCCCTAAAAGCGGAAACTGCAAACCGTCATCTGTAGTTATCTTTAGACAATTTTACAAAATGGGCGCAAAAATGGCGGATCACCCCTAATCCGAGTAAAACTCAAGTCTACTTCATTCAGCATCCCAACCATGTCAAAACGAAATATCAAAACCCCGCCCACATCAAACTCCGACTCTCGAACGAACCCATTTCGTTAAAAGACGAAATCTGCTATCTCGGTGTCTGGTTTAATAGAACATTTAACTGGAATTCTGACCTAAACTACACCCTTTCCAGGGTACACAAACGCGTCAACCTTATCTCCACACTCAGAGGACGTTTAAGAATCTCTCATACAAAAACTCTACATCACACTTACAAGACCTATATTATGCCACTGACAGACTATAGAGCTATTCTATATTCTACACTTTCTAATACGCAAGCGCACAAACTACCTGTGAACGAAGAATACTTCAAAAAATTCACAGGTTACACTTCCAATTTCCGAGTGCCTTCTATATGAATACTGATCTGCCGAGCCTATCACAGATCGTCTAAAATCTCTACAGTCTAAATACTCGACTCAACGTGTTGCAGAAAACTACCCAATAGCCTATCAAAATCATCGTTCTGACTGGAAAGCCAGTCACCACCGTAGCAAACTGCCATGTAGACCGTTCCCACATCCACCAGCTCGGATTATACAAACCATCCAGGTACTTCCTAAGGACTCTAAGATATCCTTGAACTAATCCCACTATCCCTAAGATGATTCCTACATTATAAAAAAAAAAGACAAAAAAAAATATTTTAAACTTACAAAAATTAAATTAAAAAAAAATCAAAAAACAAATCAAAAAAAGACAAAAAACAGACACTCCCTTCCACAACATTCTTAGTTCTATTTCAGGTCAACTAACACCCACTTGCGCAGTCAAGCAAGCACAATTAAATATACAAGACAACCACAAATCAGTTCACCCCACTAAACCAAACTCCCACATCAGTGGACCGTGTTATGGCCAAGGTTCTGCAGATTCCCTTCATTGTAAAGCGAATGCTATAGTGTATATCTTATTTGCAAGCAATCCGCTTACTATAATTTCTAAAAGCATTTCACTCATTACCAGTTCCAGGCTGAAGAGGATTACCAGTTCCAGGCTGAAGAGGATGATAAATCCTAAAGCCTCCTTCAAACAAACTCTCCAATCTCCCTAAACTACATAGAATTCCAACAGGGAGTGGAGTTTTAGTTATGGTGGAAATCCCACACTGTTGAATGCACGGGCATCCTTCGCATTTTAAAGGTTTCTCCACTTCTTACGTAAAACAAAAGAAAATAATTAAAAGCAAGGACAATGGAAACCGAGATGTAGGCTTCTTCGAAACAAAAAGTTAAGATTTGCAGGAATTAATAGTAAATATGCAAATAGAGGGAACACAAATTGGTAATGCGAATATCAACGAATATCATAGTTCCTACGGAAAAATTCTCTTTTTATACTTGGTCTTCATGGATAAAAATTTACGAATTATATAGAAATGCATTAGAGTTAGGAAAGCTTACATAAAGAGCACAGATAAACGACTTATTATTACAGATGGGAAATAGAATGGATGAATTGTTAGCGGCAATAAACACGAAGGAAGTGATTTTAACTCGTACGAAGAAATTGTAATCAAGTATAACACAAAGTAAATATTATACAGGAGAGGGCCAAATTTAACAAAAGAATCCAGAAAGAAGAAGAAAGGGCATTAGAAGCAGAATTCATAAGAGATAGATTGTTAGCAGGGATACGCGACGAAAAATTATCCCAAACATTACAAATGGACGAAGAAACTACGTTGCAAAAGGTAATTGATAGAATTATACAATCAGAAAATATAAAGAAACATAGTAAGGAAATTCGTACAGAAAATCAAGGAGATGTAGGGAAAATAGTGAGAGTAAATAACAAAAAGTTAGCACAAAAGTATACAGCGACCAAACGAAAAGGGGGATTTTAAAAGAGTATGTCAAACAAAGAATTCATAAAAGCTATAATTTTCTTACCACACATTTCCAGTGCAATGAGCCTTGACTGATGTTAATTTTTATAATTTTTCTTATCGAGCTGATTTATCGAATTCGGCCCATTTTTTTCTGATTATGCTAAGTAGTTAAGTGAATAGGATACAATACAAACACAGAATTTCGTAAAAAGCAAGCGTTACTTTTTTTGTATATGAGCTTGCGTAACCTGGATTTCATTGTTGTTAAATATTTATAATACGTATAACGCTCGCTATACTTGTCCCTCCAGTCTACGCTTTCTGTGCTGAAGGGTTAGCTCTGAAAAGGGATTTCTTCCTCTTCGTTTTGATCAATTATCATAACTATTGAAAATTCCTCGGCGGGTCGTGGATGTTCTTGACGCTTCGACAACTTCCTGCTTAGATATGGACGCCATTTCTATGCGCAATGTAACCTAACAAAATATGTAGAAGAAGGATAAAATATGTGGAAAAGGAAGATTCAAAGATGAAAGTAAGTGGATTAGAAATATTGCTAAGAAAAGGAAAGCTGAAGGAAAATCTTACATCGGCATTAAAAACAAAAATTAATGTCTGAAAGGTGAAAGGAAAACTGGCAAAAACTGTACTGTAAATTCAAATGTTACAAAAAAATAAACGACACTGCTAAGCAAGATATTTTGACAATATTTAATAATATTGCTAACAAAGAGAAACAGGACATATTTCTAGGAGAACAAATAGTTATACAAAGGTTGCTAAATCTAGAACTATATTGGGTGGAGGACTAAAACGTTATTGTACCTCTGAATATATTATAAAAATCGGCAGAATTGTAAACAGGGTTTGTAGAAATGTTTTTTGTTCATTATATGGCGTTAGTAAGTAAAGAGTGGAACTTATTATCAAGCACTGGAAAGATAACATTCCAGCACCCAAAGACATGCGTGGAAAACACACCAATCGCCCTAATATGATACGTGAGGAGGTAATACAAGATCGTCGCACTATAGCCGCACTAAATATGAAAATAAGTTTTATTTGTCAACTGAACTAAGTATTCAAAAAAATGGATAGGCTTTATCTTCAAAAGTACGAACCCGATATATACGTTGGAATCCAGAACGATAAAAAAATAAAGCTTCATGTTACATACGACTATTTTTGTTGGCAGTTTGTTTAAAATTATAACTACTCATTTGGAAAGCCACGGTCAGACATTTGCCAGACTTCCAACAGACTGGACAACCTCATATTAGAGGAAAAGAATGAAGAAGTAAAAAGGAATCTAATAACTGAAAAATAGCTGCATGAGAAGAAAGCAAATTATTTTTACACAAAAATGAAAGAAGATACTGAAGAAATTTCGGAGAACAAAAATGAGATGTAGCAGCTCGCTTTAGATTTTCAACAGAATATGCCTCTTCGCCACGTACCTAGTGGAGATGTTTTTTTAATGGCAACTGTGGGAATACAACTTTTGTGTCTTTGCAGCCAGTTCTGGAAAATCGTACTTTTTCATGTAAGATGAAACTGTAGCCAAGAAAGGAGCTAATGATGTAGTCGGCCTTTTACATTATTTTCTTGAAAATTTTGTAGCATCAACAGTGACAAAATTATACCTCTATTCTGATAACTGCAGCTCACAAACTAAAAATCAAGTCTTGGCTCAGTATCTTTACGCACTTGCAAATACTAATAGATTTGCTAAAATTATGCACAGATATCCAGAACCAGGACATAGTTTCCTGCCTTGTGATCGGAGCTTCGGATTGATCGAAAAGGAGAAAAGGAAACGAGAAAGGATCGTGTTGTCAGAAGAATGGGATGCACTATTAAAAAATACATGCCGCAAATTTATAATGGTTCCAGTTGCCCAAGAAATGATTTTGAACGTTAGTGCTCATTTCAACGCGACTTTTAAAAAGAGCGTGTCAAACCAAAGAAAACAAAAATTTGGTATATCTTTTTCTCGTGTCATGGAGTACACAGCAAACAGCGTGTAATGCAGCAGTTTGGCCAGTGACTTACTTAAGGACTTGTTTACCCTTAAGAAACATGGCGTAATGTTGACTTTACCTCCTTCTACATTACTCCTCTACTCTGGATCGTTACCACTTAAGCGCCCAAATACCTATATGTGAAAGAACTAGCAACAAAATATGTGCCTTCAGACTGTGTGTAGTTTTATGACCGGCTGAAATGTCAAGGAGAAGAAGAACCTACTCAGCCAGAAAAAGGTAGCTTTCCAAATGATAAGTTTGTGTTTATATATTACTTTTGATAACATTTTGTTAATAAATCGCATTGAAATTTGTGTATGGAATTTTGTTTTATGCTCTGGTTCAAAAAAAGGGCAGCTCCAATGTTTTCTTTTTGGTACTTTTATCCAATAAAATTTCCAAAAAGCGTATTTTGTGATTATATTACGTACCAAGTACTGGAGTTTAACCCTACATATGAATAAAACATATAAATTAAAAGAATTCGTAGTAAAACAGTTTTTTGCTTTTCCTGAAAAAATACTAAAATGGAGCTGCCTTCTTTTTGCACTGGGGTCTTCAATTATTTTACATGGAAACTGTGCTTTATGAAAATATAAAAAAAATTTAATTTAATTTTGATTTCATTTTATTATTTTTTTTATGACGCCCCAATGATGAATGCTACTAAATCCCCTTATTCTTACTACGTTCCATATGGAGACTACTTGAGTAAACACACCCCTTTTCAATCCTTTAATTCAATTTTGAACCCTTAAGTTAATCACCTAAACCGTCTAAGTTAATCTAAAGCCCTGATTATTAAAACAATTTATTTAATCCTAACAGCCGTAATCTCTTTTATTTAATTTAATTCCCTCATTATTCAGGCAACTAACTGCTTTAACTGCGGCGGAGTCATTTTAACTCTTTTCTGTATGACTACTTTGATTATTTTTTTTTCTATTTTGCTTGTAGGAAAAACGTGTCATGACTTTTATTTATTTTGTATAATCATGCAATTCAAAATACTCTTGGTTTATCGTAAATTTTCTAAGAGATTTAACAAATGAATAACAACAATAGAAATTTATTAATTTGTTTTGGTGGTTCATTATTAAATAATATTAGCAATTGATATTGATTCAATTGCTTTACTCAGATGATTTGATTATGCAAATGCGCACGCTACTACGCACGCTTTGTTAATTTTTCGCGGAATTTGAATGAAAATTCAACTGAATTTGTAGGGTATAGTAGCCCTTAAGTCATAAAATTGGTATACGAGTCAGGAATCTATTAAAATGTCCAAAGAAAATAATTATGAATTTTCTTGTTCGAATTTGGATATCATAAAACTTACGGTCAGGCGAAAACATCGTAAAAACGCCCGCGAAACTAAAGAAACGATAGGAGAGAGCAAAACAATTTTTTGCTCGTATTCTACCTTTATGGAAAGTCACAAAAAATGCGAAAGAACACCTGATTATAATCAGAGGCTATAAATGGTGTTAATACCTATCTGACATATTTTATAGTTTCATTTGAAAGAAAACAGCAAAAAAACAAATAAAGAAAACCATCGAAAACACGTGCGTCGTTTATTCTTCCTCTCTTTCTCAATTATCTCCTTCCAGCTTATGGTAATACGAAAGTTGTCGGTTTTTTGATGCAATTGTGTGTCGTGTGCACGATGGAGGCGAGCTAGTTGCTGGGCGGCTGGCGGCAGCTTCATCGATGATTCCAAATGTAGAGTTTTCTAAATGCATTAAAAAAAATGGTGATACACATAATAAAACTTTTCGTCGCTTAAATTATTTTAAATTAAATACCGATTCATTATTTATTTGATTAATGACTTATTCAGATGAATTTGTTTATAGCGAATTAGAAAATCACGTTGTATATCAACCTCCCTTCTTCGGATGCATTAACAGATGATTATTATAAATTGTTTAGCTTAATTACGAATTTAAAGTGGTGTGCTGCCATAGTTATTCATCATCCGGCCAGAAATATTCTGTATAAATTCCGGAAGAACACAAGAAGCTCGAAAATGCGAATTTCTTCTACACACACACACATATACATATTGGGCTAGGAATATCTTCACTCTAGAATTGTATCAGTTAAGAGGGATCATCGCTTTGTCAACTGCTATTTTTTGAATCTTGGAATAATTATGTTAGGGCGTTATGAGAATTGA
>WYDF02000010.1:55191-70057 GCA_009867245.2 Adranes taylori
GAAAACAGAGCTCTTTTTTTTCATTTATAACAAAATGGCGGCCAATTCAAATTATGACATTACTTTTGCGCCACCTTGTACAACTTAATAATTTACTCCACCAGAGATACCCGAAATCCATGATACTCAAACACATAATGTACTTTAAAATTCGACAATAGACGATAAAAATTACAAATTATTACTTACTTCATAATTAGTGATTGGGTGTTCTAAAATTTATTAGGTACATTTTAAATTTCAAAACATACATATATACAAACTTACCTTCCTTGCATTTGTCGCAATTTTCTATGTACTTCATCAGGATTAAACTTAAAAGAATTTCAGAGAACTTTTGAAGGTTAATTTATTTTAATAATCATCACACAGGTTACATAAAGTTTTTTTTTTCATTATTTACAATACTGTGAACCATTTGAGTTTAAATTAGTTTTTTTGAGTAAATTAAGTAAAAAACAAAAATATCTGCAGAGGCCACAAGTGATGGAATCCTAAACTGCTTATTTAGTTATAATCCATTATGAACAGTACTACATTATCATCCCTTATCTTATGAAGTTTATTTAAATAGTTATGAGAAGATAGCATGGGGATCGGACTATACATTTTCTTGGATATAATTCATTTCAACATATATATTAAAATAATTACTTATAGTTTAGATACTGAGTTCTTTTATTTCTGAAGAATGTTTTATAAAACATTAGTTATTTAGTTATTTTGCCATATTAATGCTGTAAACTTTTTTTAATAGATCAACTTTAGAATCTGGCGTTCCCACATCGAACGATGACAAAATGGACGAAGGTAAAAACACCTCTCCCGAAAATATGTCTAACAAAGCTCTCCTGGATCAGTTATGTCGAAATAGCCGTTCCACCGTCTCACTATTGAGTGGCGGAAAACAGCAGCTGCCCACTAGTAATGCATCGAGTATTGCTAGTCCATCTGAGAATACAAACTGTATTGGTTCATCAGGAGATGAACAAGACAATATTAGAAACAACGATGACAAACATAAACAAAGAGGTATTCATTTTTAAAATGTTATAAATATTAATTCGTGATTATGGGGCCACACACAAGTGATTAAGAAAACAAGAAATAATTCAAATAAAATGGCGCAAAGTTTACATATGTAGTTTGTCAACTTAATACACAACAATTAAAAAAAATCCTATTCTAATAGAACGGCACCAGTTGATAAATAATTGAGTTGGTTTCCAAGTATCAGTTTGTTCTTATAATTCAACAACGGCAGCTGGCTCAACTTCTGGATACTAATCGTCGGAGAAATAGATAGAGAAAAAGAAGCCGGTATATTATTCAAATTCTGTCTTGACTCGTATATTTACCTCATAAGTTAAGCCCGATTAGGGCGGCTCGACTTTTAAGCAAATGGGATGAAATGCTGTTCAAAAGACGACGGCCTTTCAAGAATGGAAATCGATAAGTGATATCAAATTCTATGTTGCTGGGGTAGTTTATGGGGGGGGAGCGAGTGGGGTGATGAAAAAATACTTGTCGAGTGCAGATTGCACAACGCTCTCTATCATAGCGCAACTGGAAATAGATTTGTAGTTGATACTTAAGTTATGTTACAGATGCGTTAAATGATATACTGGTTGCCTATGCTAATAATCTTGATCGCTACAGTATATATTTCAATAAATACGCACATACTTAATCTAAGTAAACAGGTTGAATTACAAGTTACCTTTAGGTGAGCGTCAACGAATAGTAAAAAAGGAGTAAGAAACTAAGTTGTATCGTAAAAAAATCGTGGACATGATCGCCACCACATTTTTCATATACTGGAAGTCCTACGTTTTGTTATATCTTGCATAAAACAAAAGCTAAACCTTTTAGTTTTGACCGTCAACTTTTAAGTCGTCTATTAAATTAGCACAATAGTGTTTAGAGTAAACTAAACAACATTAGTCTAACCTATAAATCGCCTACACCCCGGTCCCCATATTTGCCTATGGCGCGGACAGCTTTGCTGTCCGCTTTGCCGCGGTCTACGACTGGTCTTGACTCACTTTTTCCCGTATTTGCCTAGGGCGCGGATAGCTCCGTTGTCCAATTTGGCATGGCGTACGATCCCTCTTAATTCTCTTTTCGTCTATCTAAAAGAGCAGTCTAGCCAGGCTGCATTCGTCTTATGAATTTGTCCGCGTTGGCGGGGTCAGCTGTCTCTTTTGACTTCATTTTTCCCCAACACCGCTTTTTAGTCACTTTTTCTTCATGTCCGCTTTGCGTAAAATTGAGGTTCCTGGGTAAAATTGAGGTCACTTATTCCCAGAGTTTTATTTTTTCAACTTTCAGAAGAACCGAGATATTTAATGTAGTACAATATCCGGTCTCAAGTAAAACGTTCGCAAAGTTTACAAAACAAAAAACACCCTGTATATATGTTAGTATGTAATTTTAGAAAAAAATATTTCAAATAAAATTGAATACGCTTTTGTTGGCCTATAGAATAAAGTTTATTCAAGTATCCTATCTTTTATAGTTCTTGAGATATATTAAAAAGTTTGTAAAATTTTAAATGTGGCAACGTCGCGCTCTATACCATTTGCAGGGATGGCACTACTTTCATTCCATGCCTAATATAATATACTATATGCGAGCGAAATTTCATTCTTCTAATTATTAAACTGAATTTCTCAATAAAATAATAATTTTGAACCCCTATCAAAATTATAATGTGCATCCGCCACTGATAACAACATTTATTCAATTGCGAAAGCAGTTTATATGTCTCATACAACATAAAATAATTTTTCCTGTAACTCTGCATATATGAGCTATTACGTATGACTTACATGTATATAATATGATTATTGAATGTCGTTTGCCATGGCAAGTTGCAAAATTTTTAGTTATTAAGGGTCATATCTTTGAAATGATAAGAGCTAGAATGATTCCATCATATGTGGAATCATTGTAAAGCAAATCACAAGGGCTACCCAAATACAAGAAAATATATAGGGTGTTACTAAAAAGTTTTTGAAACAAAATTTTTATTGCTCAAAATAGGTCAAATATTTTCAGTTGATCACACTAGCAAAATTGAGGCTCCCTGGTCTTATATAAGTGCCCCCTAATTTCATTTTTTCAGCTTTCATAGGAACAGAAATATTTAGAGCAGTACACTTTTTTCAAGGTCAAATTACTACGGCGCTATGATATGCGATTTTTTAAACTCGCTTAATCGCTTGAGTATTAAAGGAACTTTGGACACAAGAAATTTCACAAAAAAATTCTTGTGAAACTTTTTGAGAAAATGGCTCCTAAAGTTAGCAAAACAAAAACACCCTATATATATGTTAAATTGTGATTTTGGAAAAAAAATTATTCAAACAAAATCAAAGGGCTTTATTGTATCCTACACAATAAAGTTCATTGGAATGTCCTATCTTCTATCGTTCCTGAGATATTTCAAAAAGTTTGTAAAGCTTCAAACGTGGCAACATCGTTTCCTATACAATTTCGCAACATGGGACTTTTTTATTCGACATGTAATACAAGGTACTATACATGTACAAAATTTGAATCTCCTAGTTTGAATACGAAATTTTTGCACAAAAAAAATGGCGGCTGTCCGCCATATTGGAATTATAAAAAAATTAAAAAACACCGTTCTGCGGGCTCATAATCTACACCTGCCCACCATATTTCATCCAGATCGGTCCCATAAGGAAGGAGAAATTCTTGAACATACAGATCTACGTAGATACGTACAGACACCGAAAAATCGACCTTTTATTTTTTTGAGCAAGAAAAATTTTTTTTCCAAGAAACTTTTTAGATGAAAAATTCATATGACCCCCACCCCCCCTTGAATTACGTATTAACGAATTGCAGTAATTTCAATACAAGAGACGTACTAAGGTGAAATAGAAAAATTATCAGAATATGAATCCTGTATTTAATATACTTATAGGTATTAGATTCCTATATGGTATATGAAAGTTAAAAATAATAAAAATGAACATACTTAAGTTGTTTCAACCGACCAATCATATACATATACTTATATATAAACGTCTAGCTTTGTCCGTCTGTCCGTCTGGAACGCTTTTGATACTTATTATATCACTAGCATTTATGTGCGAGTGAGATAGTTAGTACTTTGTAGTACGTACGAATGTTGCATTAAAAAAACATGAATTAACTAGATAAGTTTGTTGTCACGTATACTTTACATTCAATACTAGCAGTGCATTAAAAAAATTTTATTATGTTAGATTATATTATATAACTTAATTTTCTACTTTACTTTGTGTGAACCAATAAAATCCAAAAAACTCATAGTTTCTTACTATTAATAAAAGAATTCAAATATAAATAAACGTCAAGTACGATAAATAAACGTGGGTTACGAAAAAAGTCGTCAGGGGTCATATAACCCAACTCTTTTGGGTTACGAAAAATGCCGGTAGAGGTCAAATAACCCAACTCATTTGAGTAAATAAAATATGACCTGGTAATGGGTAGTCGTTTTACGACGGGTTATCATCTAATATTATTACAAATTTAATAAACATACACCGCGATTGCAACAATTTCTAACGAAGATTACAAATAATCTTTATCTGTTACCTTACTTACCTGTTGCATTATATAATTACATAATGCATAATCCATTGCATATTCAAATTTTAAAAGAAACCTAAGTTTAAGAGTGCTGTGAAACAATTTCTCCTTAAACGGCATTTACACTGCACACAACTGTTGTGGGTCCTTTTATGTGAAATTAGCTGAGTAGAAGAAACTTCGGATGCTTGGCTGGCCGGCGGCACTTCTCGTAGTTGCCGGCTCATTTGGACGTGTCTTGAGGAGAATTTTTGTTAAATTGTTTAGGAAAGGCGGAGCTTAATAAAAAGTATTGTGTGTCAGTTGTAAATCTTAAAGAACAATATTGCATTGTATCTCCGTCGAAATTCTATGAGGGCGGAAGTTGTTCCGCCAATCAGAATAAATGTCAGCGAAGATTTGTTAAATAGTTACCCTCTCAACTTTCAAACAAGCAAGAACAAAAAGATAACTTGTACATGGAGGAGCATCGTTACGCTTCCTTAATGAAATAATAATGATAAATTGTTTTGTATTTGCGTTTGTATTTGAAATCCACAATATCGGTGTAACATCGGGACGTTTGCGAAATAATGCTTCACCGTATGATTGCTAATGTGTGTGTGACTTTAACGAACACTTACTTTTGGTTTGTATTTATGTGAGCTGGTTAGCTGTTTTGCGTACAAGGCTGTGCCATGCATCTCTTTCCCGCGAAATGAGATTTGAACGCGAATGTTCAATGCTGGCTCTCGCGCATCTAGTTCTTTCCATGAATTAGGGGTTAAACATCGCAATTTTCATTTCGTATATTAATTTATATATTTTTAATTAAATTTAATTGGTTCATTTATATTATAATAGAGGATTATTTAGATGTTAATTAATTAATTGAATTAATTTACATGGACTATGATAATCCAATAAGAAAGTCTAACATTGGGAAATATTTGTATATTCTTTAATTCAGTTAGACATATCCTTACTTTATTGTATTGTATTATTATTGCATTGATTATGTATCGCATTGTCTTACAAAAAAACATATCTAATATTTCAGAAACAGAGAAATCCATTGATCAAACATCAGAATTATCAAATGATTCGACGTCTGAAAACTATACTTCAATGGAAATTGACGAAAGTGTAACCGTAAGACGTTCGCCTTCAATACCCAACGATGACAACAAATCTTTAGATTTGGCCACATCACCACCACAATTACAAAATCACCATCTTCAGCCAAAAGGTAGAATATATCTGAAACAAGAATTAGCAAAGCCGGAAAATCTGAAACCCGAAATGCTTTTGAATCAATATCGCGACGTAATGAAACTGCGTACTACATCCACCGATGATGATAGCTGTCACGAAACGGCTACTCAAGACTGACATCGCACTGAACTCTTGCGTCTGGAAATGGCGCAGCGTAAACGAGGGTTTTTAGTAAGCGATCGATTTTTATGTTAATTAAAATTAAACAAATTCTGATAGCTTTGATATATTTTAAGAATACATCTGATATTAAAATCAAATACTTCTTGCATTTCAGAATATATTTGGTGGGTTGGTGGTGGATAGTCTGGTTAGTTATAAAGTTCAACTGTTTGAAAATGGAGACATTTGTGCGATGTTCGGTATAGAATATTCTCAGCATTTGTTTGTAAGCCCGCAATTCAAAACCATCTAGTTTGTGACGTATTACTATTATTAATGTCTTCAACATAAGGTCGCAAAAGAAAGTTGACAGATTTTAGTAGGTTCAACTTGTTTATTTGTGATAGTGATATTACTGTATCTCTGCATGTTTGACAAGTCTGGCCATTGATTTGTTGGTTATGGTTAATCTTCTGTTCATTTATTTTACACATCTACCTTTATTTCCAGTTAATACTGTTTACGTTAGAAGGATCTTCCGATAGGTATGTATCCATTTCAGTCTTTCTTATAATATGCTTATATATTAAACAACAAAGGGCATCTCTGACCTCCTTTTATATCAAAAGTATCGATAAGTTATTATTCACTCTATTGTTTTCCTATAGACTTAAAACTATAAGAAGAAGTCCTCCTAGGATTCCTATGTTCTCCAATATCGACCAGAGCTATTTCCACTCTACTCATAGTTAGATTAGTTTGCAAAACACGTATACCTCAGTTAATGTATACCACGCTTTTGACCGTTTGCCAAATTCTCATATCAAAGAGTATTTCCTATCATTTCCGTCTTAGTGGTGTCCTGCTTTAAAGCTTTTTATACATCAATAGCATTTTCTACTCCTGATATAAATTATGCGACTATTATTCCATATTCATTGAGTGTTCATTGTTGAATTATGATGTTTACAAATTTTGTTGTAGTCTTTAGTAATATTCACAGTCTCCACAATTCAGCAATGTCTTTACGTCTGTTACGGTTTTGCCTTAATCATTTGAATTGTTTGTATTTGTGATTTGAATTCTCTTGCAACATGGAATTTTATGATTAAGGTGACTTTTTAGGTGATATTCTGTTAATGTGTTCGTTCTTATCTTTTCTGCGCTTTTGTATTTTCTTCTATCTGCGCTTTTGTATTTCTTCTATTTCTTCTAATGTCTATGTTTCTTTATAAGTGGTTCTATCTGTCATTTTTTTGTGTATCGTCCAGATTCATTTATTTTCTTTACGATCTAGGTTTTCGCTTTATTCCATTATATATCTGGATGTTTTGAACTGATTGGTAGTACCAGATTATTTAACTTTGTTGGAACACTTCGTTCTCTGAAGTTTTCAGTATCTTTCTTACAGTCTTCTATGTTTAAGTTATCTTCGGTAGTTTCAAAGAATACAGAAGATAAATGCTACCGCGTTGTTTGGACTGATTAAAATATAACCTATTTCATTCTTGTATTCTCCAGATGGTGATGTCAGTGCTGACGGATGACGGCGAAGATGATGTTTAAATTGTAAATATTTGTAACCGTGAATCTTTTGGTGATATTTTAGAGACAGTATTGTTCGTAATGGAGAAAATAAAAGGTGGAATTAAATATAATCTTATACAAGCAGATTATCTTAATCTCTAATTTAGATACTAATAAATTTAAACTACATTAAAATTCTATTATATTCGAAAAGAAAGTTAATAATTCTTAGAATTCGAAAGTTGATGTTCCGCAGAATGAAACTATATGTTCCGCACTATGTTCCAAATCGTCACGCTCCATTTTTAAAGGTCGCAATGTGGGGGTTGTTACTCAAATGGACAAGAAATATCTAAACTTATTAAACCTTATAAAAACTTCTCAGGAGTTAAAATTAAAGAAAGCATTTTAATTTAATAATATAATTAATATCGAAAATATTGACGGGACATATTTGACCAAAATAGCGTTAATAATTTATAATTAAAATTAATTAAAGTTACTTGGATCCGTTATTGTATTTCAATAATTAAGTGAATAATTAGAAAGATCTTACATGAGTGTACCAATCTGTAATGCTTCATTGCAGCACTGACTCTATAGATGTAATGTTCAATTAGAACTTTTTAAGTAGAACGATTAGAATCGCGTGAATAAAAAATATATGAATTCGAGAAAAGACATGAAAGAAATGAATATTTGGAGGGTCGAAAGATTCAGCCGAAAGATTTAAGTATGTAAATTATGTATACCTAAGTTGCTGGCATAGAAATTTTTGTTATTGACTTTGTGAGACTTTTGATTTAATTTTTGTAGGTGAAAAATTAAATCCGGGGTTGCGTTGATGACTCTTTACTTAGAAATGTCTACTTATATTAATGTGTGCGACACGAAAATTAGTCATTTATTCTTTAGAGTATCTGGCTTTTTATTTGAAAACGGAGATTTTTGGCGTCCGACTTCGCGGGCGGTAGTTTTTGATGTTGGCGGCAGCAACTAGGCAGGCCTTAGCCGAAGTTTCTGCAAAAATCGTTAGGAAGAGATTTTTCTCGAATCAGAAACATTCATTCGAACGTTACAAATTTTAAGGGACAAGATCACGTAATATCCCCGCCAAGAATCTAAGCTCTATGTTTCTGCTGACGAGCTGCATTGCCCCTTCTACTGCTGACATCCACCAGCCAAGGGAAAGGTGGTGGAAGCTTTTACGTGGAAAGCATTCGAAACGGTATACGGTCCTTACAAATAATAGAAAAATCTGGTTAGATGAAGGTAACGCCTCGTATTCTACATTCGATGAACACACACACACACAAAATGCGAAAAACATCTACTTAAAACGAGAATCTATAAATCGCCTTACTCTCTTCTGACATGTATTCTCATTCCACTTGAACAAAACAGCAAAATGGCTTTCTATTTTCTCTGCTGACTCTCTCTAACACTCGAGAATGTGAAAGTTATTATATAGCTTGCGACAGTTGAGTCTAACTCCTCTCCTCTCTCGAAATGCCAGGCATTACGAGCGCTGCTTATCTTTTGCGATCGGCTGTGACTCCCTCACCTCACTCTATGAAAACGAAGAAAACGAATGTTGCTTGGTTGGTGGCCTTGGTCGACGATTCTGTACACAGAGTTCACTGACTGCATGCAAAAAAACTTATTTGATTATACATAGTAGTAAATATTTCCCTCGTTTATATTATTTTAAATTAATTATCCATTCTGGATTTATTTAATTATCCGTTTATTTATTTGACTGATTGTTTTTAGTGGGTTGCTGACTGAAAATGATTTCTTTATTGGTTGTTTTATTGCATTTGTCGATTCGGTGAGGTTATGTCCAATACGCCGATAACAAATGCCGGCCTAAACCGTAGTGCGATCGTGATTTTGTTTTTCTTAGAATGGAATGCAGTTCTATCCTATCGAACACCATCTGTCGAATTCTAGGAATTTTACATTCTTCTCGAGTAATGAATTTTAATGCAGTTTAAATTTATTAGAATATAAATTATACACTAAGCTAGCCCGCTTGCATCAGATAATATTTAATTCAACCCTTTATTTCTTTGCTACGGGGTAATATGTTCAATTTTTTTTATACATTTTAAATAGCGGTATCTGGGGATTTAGCAGTTGGTAGATAAACCCATATAAAATTAAGCTTTACAGATTTATGGTCTGTTGTTATTCTGATTATCCGGTCGGTATGAATCTTAAGTATTAATTAATAATTAAATTAAAATGATGTATTTTCAAGATATATTATTTGATATTTAGTATTATTGTGAATTGGATGTATGGTAGTTATTTTATTTAAATTTACAAAAAAAGAACATAGTATACTTGAGGTATACACTTATGCAAACTTTTGATTTCAAGATGTCGGTAACCAAATATTTTATGTAACTCCAATCAAGGTCATGTTATGATAAATAAATAAAATATTCACTTATATAGTGCACATATTAAGTAAATCAAATTATTCTTGTATGTAACCAAACAATCTTGTTTACAATGATGAGAATAATTAATATAAGAACTCTTACTTTCTATATTATGACGGTGTTTGTTAGATATTATTACGAAAATCCTTTATTTCATTTTGTTGATTAGAATTTAAGAATAAAACGTTAAACATTTAAATATGTAAAATAAGAAAAAATTCAAAATGATTCTCCTTGTTTTCATCAAAGCAGTGAGAAGAAAATAAGAAATGAACTATTTGGTGTTCGAAATTTTATTAACTATAAAACTATAAAGAGACGAAAACATTTATACTATTATAGCTATATGTATATGTTCTTTGTTTGATGTTTCGGCAGGAGAAAAAAAAAATATCATATAATCCATCTTTCTATGTGTTTTGAACGTCGCGTATACCTCATGATCTGTAAAAATTTCATATTTATAAATGTTTAAATTAATATATTTATATGATGAAATACTTAACTATACGACTGCTTTGATGTTATATAATATCATTATATGAAACCTTGGGATCCTTAGAAAACCCACAATTATAAAATTATATCTATCTGTGATTTTTAAATATTCAAAATTTTTGATGTATATTTTCTCTAAATATATCTTATTGTAGTATTAACTTAACAAAATACTTTTTGGAGTTAATTATGATAATAAATGTGTCTAGACATAAAATTTTATGACTAAAAGAAATTCCTTTAATTTTAGTGAATTATACATTTTGGAAAAGAAATTTAAAATCATTATTGATGCTTTAAATTTGTTGTTAGTTTCTTATTTTTTATATAACTGAGACAAAGTGCAATTAGATATTATATACATACATATATATTATATATTTACATCAATATTAAGTAGTAAATAAGATATATATTAAAATATATTATACATATTTGTCGTATGAACAAATTTTAAATTAGAAGCTATTTTGTTTGAGAGATATAAGATTGATTCGAGATAGAAGAATATAATGAAAATGCTTCTAAATTTTTCTATATCCTATCCCTCTGAAATCCTTCAATCACCGTCATTACACAAAATTTTACCGTATAACGAATCTACTCCGACAGTTAATTTGTTCAAGATACATTTATCTATGTTACTGATTATTACAATTAATAATAATGCATAGTTTCTTCTAAACGTAGAGGATTGGGAATGGATTTAAGTAGCCTGATATTATTTTTATCATGCAACTAATGGAAACTATAGAGTACACCTATTTGTCGAGGACAGTCTATTTCACGAAAATCTTTCATCTGTTTCATCTCATTATCATTATTATTATCACCAAGGGCTGGCTGTCTATGAAATAATGTTACATATTGCTCCAAACAGGTCTCGCACTGTGTTCAGCACTGTGTAGGTCAATTTTCATCATATGTACCCTCAGTGATGCGTGTTCTATCAACATTTTGATTTCCTGCTGAATTTGCCCAACAATCTGTGTGTTTTTGAAAGGTTCAGTATCATATTGCTTTCTGATGGAACTATCAGGTATTCTCAAAGCCGGCTCGGGATCACTGAACTGTGTGCTATATGCCTCATTTGCTAGTGCATGTGCTTTTTCGTTGCCTACAATGACCCTGTGCCTGGTAGCCACATCAGTGTAATTGAATTGATCATAGCCAAAAGTGCCCCCCTGACTATCGCTAACAACAAAAATCCATTGTTTGTTATATATTCTTATTTTTTTTTTTTTTTTTTTTATGTTTTTCTGTACGCAATGAGGATTGCATAATTTCGACCTGAAAACTGTGACAAATCTGCCTAAAGGGTAGGACATTTGGCATTTCGGTCGTTCTCCGTTGGCCTACACACTACTGTAGTAACATGTAGACTGTCTGGAGGAAAGCGAGGCAGCTCAACATATTGCCGGGCTAAATGTTTGTCCGACATGGAATTAAGCCAGTTTTTACAAAACTCTGCTGATTGTGAAAACTCCCAATTCATTTAGGGATTATAAAATATTAATTAGTTTTATTTTAAACTAATTACTAAATTTTATTTAAAATTAATTAGTTATGACTTTAATTCATCCGCTTTATTTACATTTGCGCTAGTTAAAAAATATTGGTAAATGACCCTTGCCAACATAAAACTGTGAAGCAGCATTACAAAATAAAAATAAAGAAATGAAACTTTCGATAAATAATGGTTAAACATATCTTAAACTTTTTAAAGAAATTCACAACTCTAATAAAAGATGTCCAAGTACAAGACATCTAGTTACTTTTAATAATTATTAGCAGTGAACGATGCTTTATTTTTAGCAGTTCGTTTCAACATAAAATGGTTATAGGTACAACACAACTATTATGCAAGAGTTATTAAACACTAAATAAATATCGATTGTGCAATAATCAAATCTAAATTTAACTTGTTTCTATTCTTTTAAATCAATTTAATATTTCCTTCACACATTATGAATTAATTGATTTATTTCTGATTGATTGCGAACATTTATCGAGTCTTATTAATAACTTAAATAATAATTTGACTTACATGTCTCTAACTACACTCAACGGATTCTACTTGTCCCTTAAATTCAAGCGACATAATTAATACATGAACATGACTACTTTCTTTACTTGAAGTTTTGATAAGCGACTTCCAAAGCAGAGTGTCGTGAAGTATTTAGATTTTAGTTTTGAAAGGTGGAACAGGAGAGCCACGAATAAATTGCATCTTCGCTTATATATTTTCGTGAAGCCTGTAAAGAGCCCTCCGTGGCAAAAAAGGGGGATTTGACCTTTCTGGCAAAGTTGCTCGACAACCAAAACAGTGCATTTCTCTCTAACTAGTTAATAGTCTATTTCTCTCCTACTTTAAAGTCTAAAGGTTTCTAGAAAAGTTGCCTGGTCACTAGTACATTTTGCGGTCTGAAGTCCTAACCCAACCGAAGAGTTCTGGAGAGTAATGACTGGACGTTTCCCTAGCTGTCTAGCTGAATGGTAACGAAAGAAATGTCTTTCATGAAACATCTATCGACGTACGTTTTAGAATTAATCCTGCTTATGGGTGATTAACAGGAATATCTGTCTATATTATTAAACGTGTCTTTAACTATATTAATCTATACATTAATTTACTGAATTTATTTAGTCAAGCATAGTTTCGGTTAAATATTTGATGTATGAGAACTTTGACATTGAAATCATCACTGTTTTAATTGCGTAGCCATTTCTATCGTTACAATAACTTGAATGAGTGTGAAGCAAGTCAGATACTACGTCATTTTGTTCGAAGATGCAAGTCAATAGGCGTGTTTTAACAACCTTGATCTAACATAGTTATCCAATAACAATGTATTTGTAATAGACCCATATAATTGGTCTTTCCTTTTCATGTTTTGGGTTCATATACATTGGATTCATATTTCTCTTTTTATAAAATTTATCTTTATACATTTCTTACATTCACATCATTGCAAAGTACTCATATGTACATGATAGAGGGAATAATAGGAAACAATTCAACAGAAAAAATATTTACCATTAAAAACAGAATTGAGAATATTTTTTCTGCAATCATTCATCAAAAAGCAACTAAAACCAAATTTTATTCAAGTAAGATTACCTTTTTGCAGTAGTTTTCATGCTGAGATTTTACATCATATCATTAATAAGTGGTTAAAATTGGAATCAGGGAATGCTTACAAAAAGAGAGATCAACTATTTAACAATATCAGGCTCTTACATTGTAATTTGGCCCATTCTCTTCATCCTATTCAATGGGATACGTTAGATAGACAACTAAGAGACTTCATGAGAGTAGAAAAAAGGCCATTAAAAATAAAATGCAATCAAAATTATCGACAGTTTCTTCTATTAAAGATTTAATTATTTCCATATCTAAACCAAAAGTATCCAATAAAAGGAAATTTCATAATGTTAATATAGGGGAACAAGAAATTTCCTTCGATAATCATTACTTTTCTACCATAGACTATTCAATGAGTCATGTCAATTCTTTTTCTTCTAATTTCAATTAAATATCTCAAACTCATATGCACATTCCCTCTAATGATAAATCAGTAGATTTTTTTTTAAATACATTGATCCGTTTCACCAAATAATATCTACACAAGATATAAGTAATCAAACTAATGATTATCCACTTCTATTTATCACTCTTGTCATTTAAAAATATCAAACGAGTCAAAATTCAACAATAACACTGGAGCAAAAGATAATTTCATATCTAAACATCCGTGTACCATGGATGGAGCCAATGTCAACCAAGAACTGGATAAGTCACACATCAGAGAGGATAATATCACGACAGAAATTCCATTCCTTCATGGTAGTAACATGAAGGACAACACTTCACACGGGATCCATCCCCCATCAGTTAGTGGAAACGCTTTGAAGTGGAAAAAGGAAGGTGTTGCCACAACATCGTTATCACGATCTAATGGTAAGTTCTCTTATAGTCAAACGGAAGAAGCTACTGAAACTCCAACTTCTGAAACTCACTCTTCGAATGTAAAAACTAACTTTTCAACACCAAAAGAAAACCACTGGAATTTAAATAATTTAAACCATTTTTCGAATAGGTTTGCTAGTTTTGATCTCAATCTATCAACGAATAAAAATATTAACATGATTCAATTGATCGATGAACAAGAGACTTCAAATAATAATTCTATAGATTATCATGATCTAACTGATTATATTGCATTTCGTCCAGAAGATTTAACAATATGTTAGCCACAAATCAGGATATTGTTCGGGTGCTTACGATAGTCGTGAGCACCCGAGCATTAGAAAAAGTCGTTCTTTTATCTAATGATTTTATAATTTAAATTACAATGTTAAACATATATTTAATGAACCCATTACACAGGTTCATACTTTTTATGATAGAATTTTGAATTGTTCAGAAG
>WYDF02000010.1:70157-81015 GCA_009867245.2 Adranes taylori
CGATATGCCTAACAAAGTTTCAAGAATATGTGTTCCCGTGTTCCTATATTCCCATGTTCCCATATTCCCGTGTTCCCGTGTTCCCATATTCCCGTGTTCCCATATTCCCGTGTTCCCATATTCCCATATTGCCGTGTTCCCCTATTCCCGTGTTCCCATATTGCCGTGTTCCCATATTACCGTGTTCCCATATTCCCGTGTCCCATATTCCCGTATTCCCATATGATCGTGTTCCCATATTCCCGTGTCCCACGGGAACGGTTCAGCCGTTCTTGAGTTATAAATAGTTTAACTAACACGACTTTCTTTTATATATATATATATATATAGGAATATTTTTTTAAAGTCTTTCCTTATTTCCAATTGTGAGGACTGATGACCTATAAATGGGTGCTTCATTGTTCTGGAAAGTTAAGAGATTTTCCGGATGGTTGGCTTTCCAGTTTGCTTCTGACTTTGCTTGTTTGGTTGGTTATTTGTTTGGCTGGGTTTTACATGCCCTCAGATATCTTGGCGACCTTGCGATCTAGATGTTCTCTCAGACAACGGACCATGATTTCTCTGTTTGTGCTTGCTACTTGAATTAGATCTTTCGCTTTTAGTTCATCCCTCAATTCTTTATTTCTTATATACCAGAGCAAGTACATCAATAATTTGCGTAGAAATTTGTTGTTTACAACCGTGATAGTTTCTTTGTATTTCTCAGCCTTCTTTGCCCAGATTTCGGTTCCATACATGAGACATGGTATAAGTGCACCATTCAGGATCATCATTCTAGTCCGTGTAAAGTTTGGAGTTTTCTTTTAGAACGTAGTACAGTATTGTGTTGTTTAGCCTGATGTCTCCAGAGTTCCTGTTTTTCATTGGAAATTCTACTTTTTTGACTCATTGATTTTGATCTTCAATTGTCTGAAGTATTCTGCTATTTTCAAGCATTTGTTCTTGCTACCATGGTAGGTATATGGTACGTAACAATGCATTGTCGTCTGCAAGCCGAGCGTTGTTTTGTTTCTCCAGTTTTGGAATATCGTGCACATATATATTGTACAAGATCGGCGATATTAGTGATCCTTGAGGGGAAGGGAGGGAGGGATGGATCTGTTGCAATTTCGCAATGTAATATGTTGGTATTTATTTTGCTGGCAAATTTTCTTTGCTCTAGGATGGATTAAACCGTCCATAATATAATTTGTGGATTAAACCGTCACTCGACACACGATCATAACTTTTTCGACGTCGAAAAGCGTGCATGAAACTGCCCTTCCTCTTTTTCTTGCTATCTCGATAATATTGTTCAAATTGGCTACTTGCTATACTGCAGCCAACAAACTCCTAAAGGCAAACTGGTTGGCGCTGATAATTTGCTTGTTTTCCGCCCATGCTTGGATTTCATTTTTTTTTTCATGACTTCTGTGATCTTCGATAGGCCGCTTATGAGACTTTGTGGTCTTGTATTACTTATGAATACCTTTTTCGGGATGGTGATAATGTGTGGCATTTGCCGGATCTTTGTCTGTTCGAACTATATCATTAATGATGTTGAATACATGGTTGATAGCGTCTTCTGGCAGAAGCTTTAGTGCTTGGCTCGGAATATTGTCTGGCCCTGGAACTTTTATTGGGTTAAGCATTTTTAGAATGTTTGCAAGATCTTCTTTTTTAAATAATTTTGTTTCCTTCAAGTTTGCATTTTTCGCACGTGGTAGTTTCACCATCCGTTGTCAGATTGTTTATAAATTGCTGTTTTAATTGCCCCGCTGTTTCGTTTGCTTTCTCCTGGTCATCAAATAGAAAACTGCCTTTGGAGTCTCTAATTGGTGTATTTGAAGTAGCATTACTCTTCAGACACTTGTGAACACTTCAGAACACTTCAGACACTTTTCGACAGATTTCCATCACAGTTGGTCATTTCCTCTGTGGTTAAATCTAGATATTCTTCTTTTTTCTTGCTTAACATTTTATTCATTCTAGTTTGTAATGCTTTTAAACATGTGAATGCCATGTTTTTGCGTATTTTCGTGTTTTGTTTATTTTTTCTGCCAAGAGGTCTTTTTCCTGCTCGTGGAGGTCCCAATTGTTGGCAAGATTAATGGACGTACTAGTTTCTTTGATGCATTTATTTATTTTACAGGAGATTGAGTCCACTGCCGTATCTCTAACTTTTTTTAACGTAAGATTTTCTGCCAGAGTGCTGATAAAGTCTTTCATTTTCTATAAGTATCTTAGCCAGTTGATTTTAGTTTTTGAAGTTCTTGTTGTTTGAAATTTTCCAATTTCTGCCAACACTGGAAAATGGTCTGACTGACGCTCGAATTTTGTCTGCACCTGCAACTGTTTTTGCATGTTGTATGTAATAAATAACTCTATTAATTCCCCGTATATTTTCTTGCCTGCGGGAATGGATGTGGCTTCTACAAGAGCTTGTACTTTTGCATCATGAAATTTGTTGGTTATTCTGAAGAGTTCCTTTTCTAACTTATTGCTGCTTCTGCAATTCCATGTTAAGTGTTTTGCATTTAGGTCCTAAAAACCTCCTAAAATGAATGGGCTGTGTTTGAAAATTCCCTCAAAATCTGTTTCTAACGGTACCTTTTTTGGAGGAATGCATCATGCTCCCAGTGTGAGCATTTCTCCAAGGATCTTTGTTCTAATCACTACAGCTTCAATTTTTTGTTATGTGGACATCTACTTCTTGGATGCATAGACATTTGCGGCTTAGGATTGCAACCCCTCCTCCAACGTTGCCTATTCTGTCTTTCCTTCTTGTTGTAAATCCTGATATATATATATATATATATATATATATATATATATAAATTGTTGTTGGGTTTTATTAGCGTTTCTGTTATCAAAATTGCCTTTCAAAAATCATCATCATGGTCTTTCAAAAATCTTTCTAATTTTGGTATTTTATTACTAATATCGTTCGCATTCCATGTTGCTATTGTAATTGTTATCTTACTTCCCATTCAGTAGGTTAATACAAGTGATGGTAAAAATTTTTTAAGGAGTTCTCGAAGCTTATTCGTGATGTCTTCATTGATTTTTCTAACCCTTTGGCTGCATTGACGGTGCTTAAATTTTCTTTTCTAGCTGTATTTATAGTATTTTTTGTCTTTTAATTGGGGTTTTTATCTGTCTCCGGGTTGCGAGGACTGCCTTTATAGGAGACCATATGGTCTCCTTCAGGTTTACACATTTTGGTTTTTCTTGCAGTTATGCTACACTCCCGTGGTGGGTGAGCTTGTGCACATTTAACACAAACGTATGCTGCGGCGCATCTAAACTGTACATTACGATGTCGCTGACAATGGAAACACTGGACGATGCTTGTGGCACGTCTTTTAGGTTCTGTGCTAATCCTCATGTTTATTATTTCTTTCCTATCAAAAACCTTCTTCCCTTCGCCTCGTCTTCGTCTGTGTTTACAAACATCAATGGCAAGGTCTTTTTCTTGTTGCTCAGTCTATTGACTGAGTTGAATTTTATGCCTTTATTGTCAAGGTCGTCTTCTTTGTCTTTTATATCCAGGCATTGGGGTAGCCCTCGTAGCCCAACTTTTAGTTCCTTCTCCTCAGGTAACTGGAACGTATGATATGTCTCTTTCGCCGCCTCTAATATTTTCTATGTCTTCAGTAAAAAAGCTTTATTCCTTTTGCTGAAGAAATATTTTTAGGACAGGAACCTGGTTGTCTTCAGCACATTATTTGATACTCGTACGCTTGTCTATTGTCACAATTGGAGGAGGTTGAGATTGAGGTGGTTTTTGGGTTCTTTCTGTTAGCATTATCGTGAGACGGTGGTTCTAGCAGAAAACGCAGAAGACCTTCAGTTTCTTCTAAACAGAATCAACACAGAGAGTAAGCAGTTATGTTTGAAGATGAACAACCAAAAAAAAAAACAAAGAAGATGGTAATTAGTACACAACGGATAGAAAAGGTTGTAATCGCGCTGGATGGGAAGGCGATTGAGAGAGCGCCGCTCTTCAAGTAGCTTGGATTGACAGAAGACTGGGATTCGGATGTGGAAATTAAAGTCAGGATTGGTTTAGCGTGAAGCGTGTTCCAAAAGCTAAAACACCTCGTGAGCAACCGCGATTTCCAACTCGAAACGCGCTGGAAATGTTACATACTGTCGGTGCTATTATATAGAGTCGAAGACTGTACGCTTAAAATGTCCTCCATGAATCGAATAAAAACATTCGAGATGTGAATGTACAGAAGAATCCTTAAGATTTCGTGGACTGATCACGTGGGTCGGAAAAACGCAAGTTTTCACAATCGTGAAAAGAAGAAAAGCCGCCTATTTCGCCTGGACACACTCTCCGAAGCGATAAGTAGAGTCTGTTACAACTTATCAACGAAAGCAAGATTGAGGGAAGACGCGGACTCGGGCGGAATAGGTTTTCTTGGATGAGGAATCTTCGACAATGGCTTAATATCCGTGATGTAGCAACGTTGATCCGATGCGCACAAATCCACTCCGAAGAGAGGGATTGGTCATCCATATAATACAGTTTCCGGATAACAAGGAGTCCGGATAATCGAGACTGTACTAGTAAAAGCAAACTTGAAATTAATTTTTGACAAACTTTTTTTTGTTAACCCAAGATAAACACGCGTTATGCTACAAACCGAAAAACTTACCTAATAATCATCCCCATTCGTAAAGGCTTATATAGCACCTTCTTTATGAAATAATCTTTAATGTCTTGTCTTAAAGAAGTAAAACTGCGATAAGTTCTCCATTGTGGTAATCCATGGTCACTCTACCCTAGTTACCACATATAAGACAATGTTTGGTATAAGAAAGTGATATAAGAAATTTGACATATAGAATAGGTGTAAGAATTCCAAGTTAATGATTTTGGCTCTCTACTTCTAGTTAAGGCTTTCACTTTCACAAAATCCTCTAAAAATCCGCTCTGGCCACCTTGACGCTTATTGTATTCTGATTAATACACAAACCAAATACAGAAAGAATAGAAATAAAGTAAAAGTTTACGACTAATAACTATACATTTTTCTAATAGCATGCTGCATTAGCTTAGATGCAGACGACAAAGTAGATTCTCCAGAAATGGTAGAACTGTTATTCCTGAAGGTTCCTTATGAAACTCCTTTGTTTCCACTTCCATATTTTGGCTTCCCAGGATCGCGAAACTATTGTCAGAGTTCCCTGCCCTTTTCCGAAGCATTATTCCGCGCGCGAATTTTAGTTATTTCTTCCTCTAACCTTAGAATTGCCTTTCGATATTGCTAATCTCCTGAATGTCGAAGAGAGGCGGCCTCTTGCTATAGAGCAAATGTCGTAGCCACTCTATTTTATTTAATTACTCTATTCCTGCACTTAATGTCTCAGGCACTTTGCACACATTTGGCTATCGTAGCCCTATCTATCTCAGTGAACGAATTACGCGTCCTTCACGAATCTCGCTGAATTGTTTTACATGCATTTTAATAGCAATAATTTGAAACGAAATCTGATTATAATTCTCATATTAGAGTTCGGTTCATAGTTCTCTTGTCTTAATTCTCATATCAGTACAACAAATGTATTGTACAAATTATTACAGAATTCTGTGTAAAGCAAGACTCTACTGCTTTTTTGCAACATAACACTGCTCGTGCATGAGAATATTCAAGGTTGGGTTAGAATTCGCTTATCTTAATATAATAAAGTACTTAAACACTAAAATAATGTACGCAATAACAGATTGATATAAGTTTGGTTTATTATTCTAATATTTATAACTGCAAAGATATGACTCGAAGCGAGATTTTAAATGACTAACAACAGGTAGTTTCTATATACAATGCAAGTATTGTTACGACAATTCAATTCCAATTGCAAAAATAGCAAATAAAAAATATCGAACGAAAGATAATTTGACTTTTGGTAATTAATACCTTCTTCTAATTGTGATGAGATTTTTCATCTATCTTTCCGTGACTTGACGGACTTAAATGATTGATTTACGAAGTTCTAGTGCGGATACTATAAATGGATCTGACCCATTAATATAAATTGTTGAAAATAATAAAACTTTATGGCGTAGAAAAGGAATGTATTTATTGTAGCGATTAATCGTCTATTCGCTGTCACCGAAGTGGAATAACGTAAGTGGCATCGATAGAGCTCTTTTCGCATTACCCTGGTGTTAGATCCCTCCCATCTCTGTTCTCCCGTTGCGTGGATGGTTGTTTGGCCTCCTCCTCTAACGTTGATCTTCTTGATCTCCCATTAACGAAGTAGTTGCCAAGGAAGGGTTATGAATTATCGATATGAGTGAATGAAAATAAGAAGTGAGTGACGAGAGAACGAAAGATTCGACAGAAACTTAGTGAATGAAGTATACGTATATATCTGACCTTGATGTTACAACATTTTATTACTTAATGAGGTTGAATTTAATTTAAATTAAATAAAACAAGCGTTTTTGTTGGTGCGCTTACTTAGATACCAACAGATTGAAAAGTGCGATTTCTCACATCTACAATAATGAGTTGTTTATCTAATGGATAATTGAGCTAGTTAAAATGTGCGATTTCTCACTCAATAATTACTAGCTTCAGACCCAAAATGCGTTTCAGGAAAGCTAGCTTGAAGCGCTCCTTTTATGTGAATTTTCTGGCAAGAAGTTGCTTCTGGCGTGTTGCCGGAGCCGGTCGCGTTCGACGGCGTCTGCCTCATAAAAGGAGAAGCTTGAAAGAAACTTCTGTTACAAAATATTTAAGAAGCTATGCTTCCGACCAATCAAAAATCTTTTCCTGATACGTTAAAACTCCCCATGGATCAAAGCTGATTGCTTTTGTGACAGTTATTTAAAAAATTTAAGTAGTGGTATGTATAAGGGGTGGTAGTATCAATCCCAGTCCATCAAAATCTCAGATGCATTGTATGGAAACACCTTCTTTCAAAATACTTTGTCAAACTAAAATCCAATCGGAGATCAGCCGAAAACACAAAGGGTGAAAATCTTAATAGTTTACTAGAAATTAGGTGGTGGAACAATCGTTGCGTTTCCTGTCAAAGGAAACCGTTAAAATCGTAAAACTCCCAGTGAAATGCCGTTACGAATATTAAAAATGCAAAAAATATAAATGCACTTATACATGCTGATATAAAAGCCGGCCGCTACATCAGCGGCATGAAGATAAAGCTTTGTGCAATACCGCCGCCGCGTAGTAAAGTCTTTGATGGTGGCTTTTCTAGGACATCGTGCATCTATATAACTGTGTGTAATATTATTTCCATATTTCGGCTTATTTGTCGGTAGCTCTTGATCTTTTTTAACGGATTTTGGGTTTTGTTTTAAACGTATTCAACTTGATAATATTAATTTAGTAATATCATTTATTATTTGGTAATTAGTTATTACGATATTGGTAATCATTAATTGATATATTACATTTATGTTTGATGAATTTAATTAGTGAATTTATACATTTTATATTAACGAATTACTCATTGATTTTATGAATTATTAATTAATCGAATTAATAATAATACGATATCAAAATGTATTGCCAAAACAATTTCTAGTAACTAAAATATTACTTATAACAGTAATTATATCGTTTGCTAAATGTATTTTCTCTACATTTATTTACAACATTTGGCCTCAATAACATTAAAGCAAACTAGCTTTTAGTTATAAATAAAGATGGTATAGCTCCAAGTTTAAGTTGTACTCTTTTACTTATCACAACTACTTGTATGGAAATGCTTCGAACACAAAACTGTGTAATCCTTGATTTATTTGATAGCTGTAATTTATAATTTAGTATAATACCTATTTTATTTATTATTATTAAATAAATATACCAGAGAATTCAGATACAAATGTCAACCATTTGTTTCTATCATGAATATTGAATATAGTTTTTGTGCATTGCCACACAAGAAGTATTTTCTTCAGATTATCTACAGATATTATTATTTCAATAAAAATGAAATGAATATTAGAATTGAATTTAGAATTAAATCAAATACAAAATTAATGTCAGATTTAGTATTGTATATGGGCCGTAGAGGGAACCAGCAAACGTACTAAAAAGCAACTGTTTTCGCTCTTGGCCTCGGCCATATTAACCGTTACGTTTATTAATTTAATTGGTAATATTTATTAATCGGAAGTTATGTTACCATCTACTAGATGGCGATAACATTTAGATTTTTAAATTAGATTAATTTTAATGAGGAATCGTCTCCCAAAATTACGATGGTTGATATGAGTTAAACTCACAAAATTATCATACATATATAATCTAAGAAATTTTTTTGATTAAGTATAAAAATACATTAGTTTAACATTTGCTTCCATTGTTTCTTAAAATGTATAATTAATTATATGTTAAGAATTTGGATACAAACATTTTTTTCAAGTACTTTATAAGCATCAAATCATCTTCTTTTATTAAACTTTTTAAAAATTATATGTGGTATTTGGAGCACTATGATTTTTAATTTACTTTTTGAGCAACATTAGAATATTTATTAGGAAAAACATTTTTTTGTATTTGTATTGTTATTAAAATACATTATACATACAAATATTATGTAAAGTAATGGTGTGTAATTTTAAAACCTCATTATTTTTTGTGACTTACCTTTTCTTAATATGCACACTTTAGATTTGAAAATTTATTATAAAAATTGAACCAAATTCATGATTAAAATCAAAGATTTATTAGTGAATAAAATATCAAAGTTTAAAAAGCAGAATCTAGCATAGATAAAATTGTGCAATGAAAACAAGAAAAAATCAAACGCATATTTTTAAAGCACATGCACGTGTAGTACACCACAGTGTCTTCGTAATTTATAGTTATTTTATACTTTTAGTACCTGTTAAATTGGTGCGTATTTAAATTTCACTTTAATTAATAATTACTTACAAAAAATATTGCAAATTTCTATCTACTGTGCTTAATTAATCGAAAAGAATTTATAATAAAAATTTTAAAATTAAAATGAATGTGATTGTTAAAAAAATTGTTCAAGACTGAATCTAGTAAATTAAAAAGACTTATTTCTATTAATATTAGATGATTCGTATCAAGACACTCCAATAATTGAATAAATAAAATATAAAATATTGTCTACGTCCATGCTAATAAGAAATTCAATGCTAATGCTAATAATAAATAGCAAATTGCAACAAAATAACAAAGTCAACTTAAAACTGCACTTATACGTTCACAAGTATAAAAACCTCAAATTTAAATATCTTCTAGTTTTATATTTAAAGTTTTTAATTAAAAATTTTTATTTAATGAAAATATTATATAAAGCGTCACAGCGTTTGAGAAAAATATATTTGTTTTAATACGCAAGAAAATCAATATACTGAATATAATATATTTTAAAATAAACAAATGAAATTGGTTGCTTTTTAAGTATATCTTTTAACGAAAATGTTATTTTATTAAGATTTTTAATCTTTTGTGAGTCTTAAAACATCTATTTTTAATAGAAACAAAATCATATAGATTTCGTACTTTTTTATTTATATCACAATAAAACGTAGACGATAATTTATTATTTATTTATTTTTACGTACAAGAAAAATTGAATACGTTATTCTTTATGATCGGAAGAAAAAAATTAAATAGAAAAAGAAACAATTAGGCACATTTCGATATGATCTAGTTTTAAAAATATGCCATAAACTCACTCCACTGCTTTTAAATTAAATATATCTGAATTTAATATTTGCTTATCACAAAACTTATAATAGTTATTCGGTTATTATTATTGTTGGGACCAAAACTAATTCATATCCAGAAAATATATCAAAACCCAAATTATCAATTTTTATTTATTTTATAAAACTATTACAGGAATGTGTATTAAAATTAAAACTTTAATACAGTGTTTAATTAAGGGCTGCTCGCCTACATAAGTAAATAATTATATTTGTTGAAATTTATTTTTGGAAAGAAATGATTAGTAGTGCGTTATTAAAATTATATATATTGTAAAGCAGCCAATGCCAGATGATAAGTTTTTAAAACACGTGTATTATATATATATAGATTATGTTTAGTTAAATAAAACTATTCCATTTTCGACAATATGTTAGTTTTAATGATATTATTTTATATCGAAAACTATTTTTATAATATATTAAAATGATGGATGTGTGAAAGAAAAAAAAACAAAGGTTTCTGAGTATGAACTTCTTAGGAAAAGAATTGTAATGAAATTGTGTTATATATAATTATATAAATATATTTATAAATTATGAAATAACAATGCCTTTATAGCGTGGAATATATTTAAAAGAAAATATATCATTATTATTCTTATTATACAAAATACGAGTTGTGTTTTTTATTGAAATGTAAAAGAGAAAAAAATATTAATTTCAATCCAGAGAGTATAATGTGTTCAATGATACTTTTTAAATACGACATATAAGTATATAAAAGTAGTTTAAAAAATTTGTAATATGGCGATTTTTTGGATTAAGATTTTTTTCTCTCTGAAAAGCACGACTTACATTACGCGTATCTGTAACATGTAAAACATGTTTTATTCAAGTTAAATGTTTGAACAATGCTTTGTGGGAAATTGTTATTTTGAGAAAAAATGTTTTAAAACCACAAAAAAAATGAAAGATATCATACACATTGTATATTTATAATGTATTTCTGAGGTATATCAGTATTTATTATACTGTGACTACATTTAACGCAATTGTTTTATTTCACCTTTGTGTCCTTATTCTAATTTAAATGTAATGTTCCATTAAATGCTAGATGGGTTCTATCTGGGAAAGAAGGAAATCTAGTCAGCGTTGCAAGTGCATTGTTTGAAAGCGTTGATGATTGGTTAAATCAAAACAAATTGC
>WYDF02000010.1:81115-91422 GCA_009867245.2 Adranes taylori
TTCTAAACGCGCTTTCATCAATCTCCACAATGTGGCCAGGGCCTCCAATTTTAAAATTGTTTTCAATTAACCATGCTTTTATTAAACATGTTAACTCATTTAAAATATCTCGTACTGTTTGTCGACATCTATATAAAAGGACTTTATCTATATAAAAGGACTGATCTGAGCAACAACTTTGAAAATTAAAAAAGTCGTAATTTTAATGTTTTCATTGTTTACAATATGTTCTTTCATCAAAAGCAGCATTAACTTTACCAGAAAAAAGTTATTTCTTAGAAATAGATTATTTCGTTGGTCTACTACATTTATGTCGACAGAAAATTAGAAAATCAATGTTGAACGCTTGTCCAACCCTTATAATCGGATTAAAATCGAAGCAGGCATATTATTTCTTCGGGTCCTCTGACATTACCATAAGCCGAATCTTCTGCTCTTTTACAACTTAAGTCATTTGTAAATATTTGCTATATTTTTAAACTATAATTTAAATTCTAAATGAGCACTCGCGTTTGGTATATCTACAACTTTAAGTTTTTTATTTTGAAAAACAGTAACCATTGTATAACAATTGTATTTTTCGTCTATTACTTGTTGAAACATTTACGTAGGACATTTTAATATAAACTTTTTTAAGGCATACAAACCAAACTAAATGAATAGTACTCATTAAATTATTGAATAGTACTCATTAAATTAAGGGCGTGAAGTGTAACATTGAGGTATCTATTCATAGATTTATCAGTCAACTCGTCTACTGTTACTGAAACTTTAATGTGTTTTTTTTCTTTAGTTCTTGATAAGACTGTTTCGTTTTTTTTTTGCTTGCGATTAAAGTATAAAAATCATTGAAATGAATTTTTGGTAGTAGCAGATAGGTTAGAAGAATTTATGTAATTCTTATGAATGTTTAAATGATTAAGAAGTGGCGTTCGTAGATGATCCTTTACATCCTAGTTGTTTACTGCAATGCTTACAGAAAGCAATGTCTCTATTTTTTTTTCATTTCTCTTTTTAATTCCAAACTTCAGATCGTTTTGACATTGATCGTTTGACAACAGAATGAAAAATCTCTGTTCACCGGACGAGTAGGTTTACTCTAATAAACGAACTGATTGGCGTAAATACAATGACATGAACAGGTTAAAATTGTCGGTAGTTCCCCGTTTTATATGCTGCGGTTTAGTGCTTACTGCTGATTGCTGTTCAATACCCAGTCGTTGTTTGTGTTACGTTTGAAAAACGATAGCACAGCGAATACAATAAATTCCAACACCTACTGGCTAGGGTTTCCAATTATTCGACTAATGAATATCTGGAATACTAGCTAAATCAATCATGCAAAAGTTTTTAAATAAAAATTCGCTTACTTTTTTAAAGCAAGCTTTTATTTTTAAAAGATTCGTTAAAAAGCTTTAATTGATATGAAAGCTTTAATCCTAAAAATATATGGATTAATGAAATGAAAGCTTTAATTCATTTCGTTGCATACTTGCATATTTTGGTTTGTATACATATTTCGTCATATGATTTAAAGGGACTCTTGTAAAGGCGAAAAGGTATAAAAAAGTATCTTAAAAAAATATCCGGATTATCGGATATTCAATAAAAATTATCCGGATTATCGAATAGTCAAAATTGGTTTGATAATCCGGATATTCGGATATCCGAATTGGAAACTCTAATCATGAGCAAGAATAATATTTAGGAATTCAAAACATAATTACTTACGGAATTAGTAAATCAAAGTTTGATAAATGCATAAAATTCTGTTATTTTGTTTTAAAGAGCCATCGACTTATTACAGTTTAGTTTGTTTATTTATTAATACTCTCTAGAATATGATCGCTAAAATTTGAAATGAAATTGAACGACTTTATAATATATTTGTCCTGTTCATTTTCTTTTTCGATGTTAAGCGAAGATGTTGTGAAATTTCAATTGATTCATTTCTCCAATGTAGTTCATGGATTTTGTATTTCCTTGTTGAAAATGTAATTTTATTTTATGCGATTGGTGACGCATTGTTTGATAAACTACAATAAAACTTGAAGTTAGCATTAAAAATATTTAAAAACTACTTTCATTGCTATTAAGATATAAGGAAATTAGTTTTTTATATGATTTCAATTTGGTCTTGATGTGTTGTGACTACGCATAAAAGAAAATGCATAAATCACAACGATTCTTTGAATATTATTCTTTGTTTTTCATTTCTTATATAACAGATGTGTGACTAGAATTATGCTAGAGATATTAACTGTTATTATGATTGTATCTATGTGTCAAGTTACGTAAATGAAATGTGGCTATTTCCTATCCATTTTTGCAAAACATTTGCTTAACATGCTTTTAAAAGTATGACTTTTATTTTTTGTTTTCTTGTAGCAGTAGGGTTTACAAATGATTGAAGGTTCTGTTTTGGAGGTTCCGGAGTCCAAGAAAGCAAACTTGCTTTTTTCTGAGTGTCAGGTTGTCAGTGTATTTATTTGCATGTGTGCATGTAATTTGATACATAGTGAATTCCTTGACTGTTTCGATAACAGTCAATCATTGACTATTATCTGTTTCATTAACTGTATAAATAATATTATACAATATGATCAAATTGAAATTGATGTAATGTCACTATTTATAAATTATTCCTTGTATTATGTCGCAGTTGTAGAAAAGCGGCGTATTTCACATGAGCCTCGAATGCAGACAATTAAGACTGCTGTTTGACGGAACTGTGAGTATCGTCAACCTCACAGTTCCGGACCTAAAAAACTGGTGTTTTTGAAAGTTGGCACCCCTGTCGCGATGATTACTATGTTGCTAACATCAGACATCTTTTAGAAGTGAAAATTTCGTGCAAATCTGTCAGTTAGTAGTTTACGTTCAACAGTTGTTTGAAATAAAGAATTTGTCAATTTCTCCTTAAAAATTGCTAAGAAGGAATTTGGTGTTTTAATAAAACTTTATTTTTGACTATTTGATGTTTCATGGTTAAACCTCCACGCTGGCATTATTTAATAGACTAAATTATGAAATATAATAAATTAATAAGAAATAGAAATTTAGTAATTTACTCCATTAAACAATGCCCGCGTGGAGATTTAACTACGGAACATTAAATAGCCAATTAAACATGCGACTGGCAGCAAAGCGGAAAAGAAATTAATAAAAATATCTAGGAAGCTCTATCTACCCGATGACGAATAAATCGATCGACGGTAGCAAACAGGTGGCTAAAACAAATCCTGATATATAAATTGCTTATCTTAATAGATACGGAAAACAAATACATATTAGAAATTATTTGTGTCTTCGAATAAGTCAATTGGAAGAGAAATCGACCGGCAATCGAGAGGTTCAAGTTCCGGATGGGGTAAATATTTTTTCGAGACACAAGTAATAAGAAATCTAAATTTCATAATTTACTTTATGTTTGACGTGGAAAGAATTTTAAAAAAGTTGAAGAAAAGTCACATAAGTATGTAATAAATCAGCAAGTGGTTATGTGAGCACAGATGGACAATATTTTACATCCACCTGAAAATGTTATCTGCAAGACCCGTGCCGCGTTTACTAAGGTTAGCGCATATGCGCACTTGTGCTTCATTTTTGGCTAAGTTTAAACGTAATCGAGCAGAATTTTTCATTGATATGTCGCCGTAGATGCAACATCTTCTTCTTTATCCAACATCGTGACCGACGTGTGGTGACTGCGGTTGATGTTGACGTTGAATATGGCAATCTTCTAATCTCTGTAATATTCATTTAATACTAGATTTCCAGATCTGTCAATCATTCACCTGGCGCGCTGTTTTAGTGAAATTAGTTTCTGTTAGTTTTGAAGTTTCTACTATTTCTGCTAGGATCGGCCCTGTTTAAATTTGTGGGGAGTCAACTCCTGGCGATTGTACCATGCTAATGCACCTGCCCATACTTCTTGATTGTTTGTTTGTGAATATTCTCGAAGATGAAAAAGACTAGGAAAGGACGACATTTACCTGATATTCTCGAGATCAAGAGAGAATCGCTAAAGCAATTAAGCGCCATATAGAAAATTGAATATCAGACTTGCTTCGAAGAAATGCGGTAAGAAGTATATTATGACAAATACAGATTATTTGATAAAAATTATAATTTCGCGTATTATTTAGTCACACCTCGTATAGTAGTTTCCTTTCTTTTGTGGATAGCGTTTTGATGTTTGGCACATATTTTGAATTCCCATTATTTTTGCAAACAGAATTAGTTTAGTTGTGATCTATTTTGTTCTTACGTCCTTATTTTCTCTAACAAATACAGGTATTAATAACAAAACTTATGAACGTTTTGAGTTCTAATAGGATTGTCCTTTCATTTAGATAAGGATCGTTAAATCATTAAATCACTTTAAACCAATTTTTATATCCTAGTATTTTTAGAATCTCGAACATCAGTCCAGTTAAAACTAAATCTATTGTCATGTATAGTGTTTCCACCCAAATAATAATTCCTCTTATTTACAAATCATACCTCGTATATAGTGCAATAAAAATGAATTAAATTTTACTATTTATAAATTGTTCTAAAGAACTAACTACATATTATATTTGATAAGTGTATATTGTATTCAATATTACGTTGAATCGTATATGTAATTGTGTATAATTATAAATTGTATATAATAAAACAATAGGCATAGTTTATATGGGCAAATTAATAACTTCAGGCTACATAAAAAATGATTATAAAAAATATTATGCACACAATACATTTTGCTGGTGATTTTTTACTTAAGTTAACATTTTAAAATAAGTAGCATTCGTACAAAATGTAATTTGATTTAGAAGCATCCCTTCAAAAGCAAATTTTAGCTATTTCCATTTGAATTTCAGTATTTCCATTTGTTGATAATTATTAAAAATTCCGACATCACCTATCTCTATTAGAAACAATGTACTAAAATTACTTCTCCTAAACACTCAATTCCCTACTCTGCACCTAATTGCTAAAAAAAATATACAAATAAAAAAGTGATATACAAAAATAAAAAAAAATTCTCCAACATAATATTATGAAATATAAACGTAAGCAACACAAAATAGGATACAAAACAAAGGTATCAATATTTTATATTAATTCACCTAATATTTGTAAATATTGGGTGATTTAACACGTATTAAACTTAATTTAACACGTTGACAATCGCATCGCCATACGGCATGAAAAGGAACTTTTCAAGCTTGCTACAGTAATCTGAACATTGTTAAAACTCGTAATATGAACATCGTTTTTAATTTTTTATGCAACGCAGATCGGCGCACTGTTCCACTCGACTGATTTTGTTTATACATAATGATCTCAACGCTGATGATAGACGTCAGATGGTTTGCGGCGTCATGACATTAGAGAAAACAAAATCCCTTGGTAATCTGCTTAAAATCAAATATTTGCAATATAAGGAAATAAAACATTTTGAATCAGAAAATATTTTATCTTTAATATTTTATTAAGAATTACGGTTATAAAATCTTATTTTTGTAAATTAGCGTGCCACTCTTCAACACAATCAGCGCATAAGGGCGGCTGTTTCAAACATCCTTTGCATCTGTAGCTGGACTCCTTGCGAATCCTTCATTTGGACAACATTATATATTTTAGAAAAACAGATTTCATTAGGTCTTTTGCGTCCATGTTTGGTGAAGCTTTTAGCAATAATTTGGCAAGATTATTTCTAAGTTCGAGAAATTTCAGGATTCTACAGTTTCCATTAAAATAGTTGCGGTAGATGAAATATGCGTTTCATATTCAAATGTCAAGAAGATGGAAAATTATTTTTTTATACCAGCGAAAGGTTTTTCGTGGCGATGAGTAAGTCGCAGACATCTGATCAAGACGATCGATTCCAGAAATATTGATATTGCATGTACTTACTCTTTAAGGTTTAATTTCTTCCTTTCCATATCTGTTCTTTACAATTATCAGTCGCGCATGATTACGACTAGTTATAATACGTACATCTTTGGTTTGATCTGAGAATTCCAGTTGTATGAGTTTTCAAGTTTAGCAGTTTGACAGATAGTTCAAAACTTTTATAATAGTTATCCATAAATAAATCATGTCCTTTAGGAGGCAAGGTTTCATTAGCCTTAAAACTAAAGCTTCACTATTAGTAGTTAAATATAACACTAAATATACTTTACATTTCCATATACAGCAGGTAGCCATCAGAGGTAGTAAGTTCAAAGGCCTTTATTCCATACCGGGATTTATTGTCAGTGATATAAACTCTGATTAAAAGTCTACCTCGAAAACTTAATAAGCTTTCATCAATAGATAGTTCTATACTTGACTTGGATTATTGATTAATTGACACTTTGAAATTATTGTATCAATCAGAGTCTGCACTCTATCTTGGCCATTGCTTGCGGAGGAGAGCAGCATATAACTCTAATTAATTCTTCAGACTGTCTACCTGACATAACGTATGGAAATATTGGCTAAAAATAAACAATATCGTGTTGTGAAAAATAGCGACACGTATTTGAGGTATAAAATTGTTTCATTTGATCAATTATAACAGGTTGAAAAATTGTGTTTCTAGATCTTTTTGTTTTCGTCCTGGGAAGCAGCTCCCAAAGTTGCACCATAATTATTTGTATAATCAATGTTATAATCCAATATTTCAGGAGTCAGAAAGAGTTCAAGTATTTCCAGTGAATTTAAGTTAGGACCATTATTTACCTTGACACCAATGTTAGTTGCATCAAAGTTAAAATCAGGAATGCGGAATGCCGTAGTTATCCATTATTCTTCTGTTTTCCGCATAAGTGCCACAGACTATAATAAATTTTCTGTCAAATCAGGAATAGGTGCTGTTGTATCTACCAATTCTTCTTCTGCTTCCTGTCCAACTGGCAACAATTCCATCAATTTTTTGTTTTCAGGTCCATGTGTGATGTTTAGTAAAGTATTTTGATCTTCTTACTCTTCTGATAAATATTGTTCTTCTGTAGAAGAAGTTGATTACAAGGACTCATAGCCTGTCACGTAGTCCAAATCTGATCCATATTCACCATCTACGGCTTCATATGGATCCATCTCAATTTCATCGTCAGTGGAAACTTCATCAAAAGGCTTAGTTAATCTCTTCACTTCGTTTCATACGGATTAATCTAAAATGAAAGGGATTTATATGCCTTCATAATATCTAAATTGAACGCAAATAAAATTGCTAGGAACTCCTACTGAAAACAAAATATAATAAATACTCGCATTTACATATCTTTTTCGCAGATAACCTAAAACAAACCATCACATCTTACCACTTACACACTACATGTGACACTACTGCAAGTTGACCATGTAATTTAATGGCGCAAATGATGCCGTTCAGCGTTGTGCGATTGAACATGCGGTCATGAGATTGACAAAACAGTAGGGGATTTCAATATGAAATACGTGACTACGATTGTTTGTATATCATACATAAATTTGCGACACTACTTTGCTGCTATAAAATATTTTAAATGGCAGTCCGACGCTCCACTGCGTATTGTCGTAAAGTATGTAGAAAATATTAACGCTGTACGGCGTACTGTCAAAATGAAGCAAACCAATTTTGGCGCCGGACAGCGTCTGTGACCACAGAGATTGTCAATATGTTAACGCCGTACACCGTACTTTTAGCGATCGAGCATATTTACTTTGACGCTGAACAGCGCATCTGACATTCAACTGTTAAAATATTTTTTCCAGGGAACCCTACTATTTCAATATCGATCAATTTCTACTCTTTCTTTTATAGGTCAGACTTTCGTTTCATACATCATAATTCTTTTCACATATCCATCGTCGTTACCATGTTAAACTATGAAATATGAAAAAACGTTTTTTATATTTACCACTTTTCTCCACTTTGCATTGGACACGACTTATATTATGGCAAATTTTAGAAATCTTTACAGTCCTAGAATTTCAAATTGAAGAAAACGGGGCGATCTACATCACTTGTGTCTAAAATAAACCGGCATCCTACATGTTGGAGAATGATTTTGGTGAATGCTCTGTGTAAAATCGTCCACACGAACTTACATTGCTGCATGAAATGGTGGCCGCGTTGGTGCGCATGTGACGTTCAATTGTGTAGTTGATTGTGTGCTGTTGGTTACCTAAATTTGGAGATTCCTGCATTTTTACAGATATCTGCGCTATATCGTAAATTCATAGCTAGATGGCGTTATATAGCTGTTTTCGATAATAATATGGTGCTGCATTAATAAATAATGTATACATGTGGTGATCGTTCATTCATGTGATAAATAATATGTATATGCAGATCATGGTCGTTGATAAATAATTTGAAAAACCAATATGGTGAATGACAGGACAATTCCCGTTGGCGTGAAATTTGAATTTAAAAAAAAAATTTGATATTTGAATTTTGGGCTGGGAGACGTCATAACCATGACTGAACTCGTTCTAAGAAAGGGTTTTTTTGCCCACATATTGAATTATGGTAAGAGTACTGATATGCTCCAGGGCTCTCCAAATATGTACATTTATGTCCAAAAATGTACAGGGATGTCCAAACATGTATTGGGAGTATCTAGAAATCACTATCTTCTTCATCCTCTCACATAATCTTTTCTTCACAATCCTATCAAACGCCGCTTTCAGGTAAAGAAACAGGAGGTACAACTTCTATTCGTGATATAATTTAATGTGACAATATTATCAGCCGTTACCCTACATGTAACAAATCCATTCTATGTGGAAAACAAAATCTCCTTCTGCCTAATTTCCTCCTCCAACTTTCTATTTATGACGCTTGCATACAACCTATACAACCAATCCATAACTGTAACTCCCCTATAACTGTCCACATCGATTCTGTTCCCTCTCTTACTGGCACTATTTTTCCTATTTTCCATTTTTCTGGCACCATTTCTTCACATTTCCCCAAATCCTATTCATTCCCCTTACTAGCGTACGCAACCTATTCTCATACAAACATTCCTATATTTCCACTGTCACCCTATTCGGTCCTGCTACTCCACATTTTATCATATTCTTTATCTCTGCCTTTACTTCTTCTATACTTATTTACTCCACTTAGCTCTTGGCCATCTTCACAAATCCCCCTTTCTCTCCTCCTAATTGATTTCCCCGATTCTCTTCCACAAAACCTTTTTTCCTATACTTCTCTTCCCATTCACCTATATTTAACTTACACCTTACTTATTTCCTTCCTACTCTCTCACTTTGTCTCAGGAGTCTCCATTGTATCTCCATGTCTCAGGTATCTCCAGGTATCTCAGAAACTTCATCCCAGAAACAATTAATTGTATAATAATCGATATTGCGTATTGCAATCGATATTGGGTGGTATTTTATCATTTATTTGCATCATACAAACATTTCCTATTCGTATATTGTCAGTTTTATGATTCGAGAAAGTTTTCAAATTGTTTTAATGAGTCATAAAAATGATGAATAAATTTGTAACCAGAATTAATGCGGAAAATTATGTCGTATCAAAATAAAATTCTTTGTCGGTAATTGCTACTTGAACAGATGCTGTCACACCTAATCTATTCACCGTTGCAAATCTGCTGTCACTATTCATATATCTTAGCTGATCTTTAATAAATTAATAATACTGATTATACAATACATTTTACATTCACACATAAATGAACGGAAGTATTATGGAGCATTTTAAGTAAAATCTGGTTCTTTCTTGCACCTGCATAATATTTATCATTGAGGGATCGGCAATATTTTTATTTTTGCTAAAAGATTGTATTAAATAATAATTGCTCCATATGTTATTATATAAACAGAGTTAGTTTCTCTACTATGCCAGCGCCTTGATAAATAATCAATTTAGTAATAAATTTGATAAAATTCTGCGTGCTCGTTAAATTGGAATTTAATTATCTTTCTTGATTACTTCTTTCTTGTAACCAGTTTGCTATTCGAGTAATAAAATTTTCTGATTTATTATAGGCTAGTCTCGGAAGCCATACATGTTAAATTAGGGGGTTAATAAAAAAAGACTTTCGCTGTTAAAGTTCATAATGGTCCATTTCACTTAATATGTCAATTCGTGTACCTACCATCTACATTCATAAAACTCTGTAATTGCTACAAATGTGCATTATATAGAAGATTTTCAAATTAGCTTAAACAGGCAGCTTAGACAACGATGGGACTGAAAATAGAGGATACTGATGAAAGTAGAAGATACTGTAGAGCAGTGATTCCCAAACTTATTTGACCTATCGCCCCCTTTCCAGAAAAAATATTACCCAGCGCCCCCTGGATTTTTT
>WYDF02000010.1:91522-125013 GCA_009867245.2 Adranes taylori
CGCTCACTCAATTAGAAGTTAAACATTTTGATCATCCTAATATGGCATACATCCCCATGGACTAAATTTTAATATTTTTAAAAAATAGGAGAAGATTTGATTCTATTTGTCAAAATTTGGGGTATTCATAATTTTATTACAAATGATTTTGATGAGAATTTCATCATCTTTTTAGATTCCGGAAACGGCATATTTTTAACCTTGTCCGGGAAGCTGTCATTTATTCGAGGCCAAAATAGGACCCTTCCAAAATTTTCTTGTACACTTTATGTTTTTAGTTAATATAGATATAGAAAAACTTATTGATAATTGATAGACTTGAAAAGCTCTAATGTTTAATTAATAATCACCAACGGAATCATCAACAATGATTACATAACAATTAATTAGTATTTAGTCAAAAAGTTCAAATAGGCACATTGTCTGTGGCTTTATGCTTCACCATCTTGATGAGGTTTCTCGTGAAGCATGAACCTATAAGAACAATGTGTCTATTAAAATTGTAAAATTCGTTCTTCAAAAAATGTTCAAAAAACACTAACGGGAATTAGATAAAACAGTTCCAAAACACAGAAAAATAGAATAAAAATAGAACGATCGGTACTTTTGGTTATATAACAGTCAAAGTTGGAACACTTTTAATTATGCTCCGCTTTCAATTCTGAAACAAATTATATCAATCAATGAAGACCATTTCTAGTCTACGTTTATTATTATTATTCAGATAGAAATATTTTAATCTTGCGACAAAATTATCTGTGAGATATTAGATATTTTAAAGATTATACTTCAATTTAAAAGTAAATACAAAAACTTGCACTCTGTATATAATATATGTCTGGACGTAGAACGTGCGACAAATGTTTACATTTCTGGTTGATTCGGTCGAATTTTAATCATTGGGGCTATTTACTCACTCTCCTTTCGTTGTATATACTAACAACAACCCTCTCGAACATTGTAAGCGCTACTACAATATCACCCCTTTTGCAAAGCAACACTATCGGCTTAGTTCTATTAGCGTATTTTATTAGATTCCCACTGACAACTGATTCTGATTTACAATAGATTGCTTTAAATCTATTGTCAGCATATTATAGGGAGGATTTCATCATTCGTAGGGCGTTAGAATGATTTTATTTAAAATTCTTATTCATAGACTGTAGGAGGTAAAGCCAAAACATTTTTATATAAAATTATTTTCTGTAGTAAATCGTTTCCTGAAGTAAAGAAATCAAAGAAACAAATAATTATAAATGCCAGCAAAATAGTTTCTCTTCTAGATAACGCCTCTTCGCATCCTGACTTGGATAAATTCAATCAGTGGACGAACATTTTAAGGTTTTTTAGTGGCCATCTAATATTGTTACAGAATGCTGTTATCAAAGCAGGATCGTAATTTGTTTGCTTTTGACAAAACTGTTTATTTTGTTTTTAATAAACATACGATAAAATTTACGTATTGTGTTTTTTCTATGCGAGGCGGCTTTTGTATGACAACTTCACGTGCCGATTTGGATGTTTTTTATTATACTATTACTACTGGCATATCATATTCGTTTGATACATTAAAATAGGTTTGGTTACGCTATTTATATATTATGTTATATTAGCTGATTGCTCATTGAATTGATAATTTATTAAGGAATTGCTTATTGCAATTGTTAATGAATTAATTAACTCCAATATCAAACGGCCTCATTATAAATTGACTAATTGAATTTTATATTCACGTTCCACCTTCGGCACTGTCTGTTGTTTGGAACTCGAATTTTTATTTTGAACTTGAAAGTCTGAGCGTATTTACAAAATATTTACAATTGCTTATTATTGACGAATTGGTTGTGGTAAACTTCATTGTAGTGAAGCTTACAATTATTGCGCACGGTGAAAGTTTTAGCATGAAATTGACCCCTTGATTAGTTGATGGTTTTATTTGTGAATGTATTGATGAATTAGTGAATCGATGTGCAGAACTTCCATATATTTATAGTGGTTGATTGATTTTTATAGTATGCTTGGATGGGTCATCATGATCAAAAGTTTGTAAGCTGCATGGTTTCCTTTGATGTTGTCCTCGTTTTGGAAGATGCGTGTATTGCGGATTGGTGCTCTATATCTTTTGTTTGATGTGGTATTTATAGACTGTCGAACCTTAAGAATGACTTGAAGGTAAGAGGCACGTTTTCAGGTTTAGCCGGAGTTCAGGAGTGGACAGGCAAATTTGATTGATACATTTACGTTACTTGCAGGCTATCGAGCCTCAAGAATAGCCTTGAAGGTAAGAAGTATGCCTTCAGACTTTGTGCCGGAACTTCATGAGTGAGCAGGAAAATGTTTGTACGTAGAACTAGTCTATATAGAGTCCAGGATCCACGAAGCGATTATACCATGATGCGGTGAGCGCTTGAATATTCCGGTCGGAACGGATGTGACAAAAAACGGTTGGTCGATGGATACAAGTTTGTTTGATCGATGTGAAAAGGCTATGTTCTTGATGATGTCATCTGACACAGGAAAGGCTGCATTGTGATGCATGTATTCAGCAATGTTTACACATATGGTTAGAGTCGTCTGACTTAGGCGGGTTAGATAATCTTCTGTCTTGCTCTTCGATTTTGTTGTTTCAAATGACGATGTCTTCCAGATGAAACATGATGAATTGGTGTAATCTGAAGACATTAAACTTGATTCTAAAGTGGTAGTCTTTGCGTTATGTTTGGGATAGGTTTGAGATAGGTTATAATTTACGTATTAGTTAGTCTGGAAGTGGACCGATTAGTGCTACGTGGCAATATCATCGATATGTCTATTGATACTACAGCATCTAATACAGGACTGATGCAAGGGGCATGTATCAGAATTAAAAGGGAATTCGGACAAACATTGTCGTGGTTGGCTTGCTGTCATCACACCCATGAACTAATATTGAAAGGAGTGTTCGCGGAGTGTTGTGGCATACCATCAAGTGGTCCTGACATCAAGATTTTTCGGAAGTTCCAAAGTGGGTGGGCTTCACTTGATAAGAAGTCAGATATGACAATGCTGGATGAAAAGGCTTTCTAGAAGAACTATGAGTGAAAATGGTTAACTACATCCAAAATGTCCTAAAGGACGGAAGTCATCCAAAAGAAGACTACAAATATTTATAACAACTCTCACTCCTGTATCTAGAAGTCTCAAAACGACTTCAGTTTCAGGATTCCAGAGACTCTGCATGAAGGTGGATGGCAAAGGCAATATATGCACTTAAAATTGTCCTCTTGACTAAACAGTTGCATATTCCTCAACGAGAATTGAAAGGAATGAAACGGGTTGCACATTTTATCAGCCTCATATATTCTCGATGGGCTCCAAAGAATTATTTGGATATGCTACAGCTTCTGAGCATTTACCCAGATGCAGACGTCACAAGAAGTGCTCTCACAGTTGCTAAGAGATACGTTAGAGGGTAAAAGCCTAGCTTGTTGAAGGAAAAGACCTATGCCACTTCGTTACTAATAAAACAAAGACGTTCTTTGAATTGTTTGGGATCCACGACGTGACAGAATACTGCCGTGATTCTAAGAAGCGATGTAAATGCTCTTAAGATGGTCAATGATACCACAGAAAGAGGAATTGCTCTGATAATAAAGTATAAAGAATCGGTCAGGGACGAACAAGGAAAACAATTCTTTTTGAGGGTAGTCTTGTCACCAAGCAAACAAAAGAAGGGACTGCATCGTTCAAAGTTGACTAATATAACACATGTTTTGCCTATTGTACTACCTATTAATCCCAGTTTTAATTAAGTTTGTGATAGTTTTCCGAATAAAAGCAATTAACATTGAAAAATCGTATTTTTGCCTACTTTTCCAAAACTGATCCAAGTGTGCAAGCTCTAAATATGATCTAATCTTTGTGAAATTTGGTATATATATCATTTACGTCACTAAGACCCGAAGCATAAACAATGTCTGCAAAAATTTAACATTTTATTTTTTGCCTTACAAAATGAAAGACCCTAGTTTTTATTCCATTTTCATATTCGGAATGGAACGCGACATTGTTACGTCTAAAGTTTATTGAATAGAAAACAATTTCAGTGAAAATTAATTTTAGTGTAAATATTTTATATGAAGAATATGTACATGGCACAAAATTTCTTTTCACTAATAATTTAATATTAATAATATAATCTTTCTAAGTACATAAGTGATAAATAATGGGTCACTTGAATCCACTTAAGTTAAAAAAAAAATCCATTACTGTACTCGTATCGGTATAGAACACATACGTAAAACATTCGTGGTTTGTTCAGATTCGAAAAACTACCCCTCCATTCAAATTAAAATGAAATAGCAATATAGGATCAGAAAGAAGGAAGAGTGTGTATAGTAGCGTAAAAGTTACCGCTAGTCGAGAATTTGAAAGGGAGGAAATTCGATACATAACACACAATAAAACCAATAAACGATGAGAACTGAACGTGGAATCCATCTGTCACCGAAGTTTTTTTCAATCGTTTTATCTTTTCTTTCTCTAGTCATTATTATATCATTGAGCATTTTAAATTATAGACTAATGGAGAACATCCTAATTATAATTGTCTGTTTACTTTGATACCAATTTAGCGTTGAAGATCATCACGCAGAAGTACAAAATTTATTGAATATAAAGAAATCATTGAAAATTTATGGTAAATTTATTGCCTGATGAATTTCATTGCGAAACCGGTAGCAAAATAAATAATTAATAAAGAAGCTCAATTTTCTTTTATTAAATCATAGTACTTTCATAATAATACTATAATAAAAATGCTATTAAGTATACTAAAATACAGTTAGTATACAGTTAAGTAAAATAAGTATACAGTTAAATGAATCAATAAAACAGTTCGGCATTCCACCTTTCATACACTGAAAATCTGAAGATTTACTCCAGACTACAAAAGGTATAGGTCAATCTATTTATTGTAAGATAGTAATAAAATCTATTTCCATATTAAATATTGAATATATTTTGCGACCGGTTTCGCATTTAAAAAAGCAACCACATGCAAAACTAATCTTTCAGGCTGAAATATACGCAATTGCGTACATAAAAATATAAGAAGAAAATATAACTACATGGTTTAGAAATCTTGTTGGTCTGGACAACTCCGGGAATATCTGTAGATTTCATCAGCAGTTATCATTACAAGGAAAGTTCATAGGAAAGCTTTTCAAGAACAAAACTAAAACTTTACTCTTTTTCACGAAACAGTAGAGTAAGATGCTTCCTTAATTGCGTTTTGCAACTACGAAGCTACATACCAGATATAATAAAAACATTTCCTTCTCTGTATAGAGACTGTTCTACTGTAATTTTACTATATTGGTTGGTGAAAAATAGTATAGACATTCTAAACCGAATGTAATTATAAGTATGCATTTTTCTGATACGTAAAATGTAATTAATAAAATCGAGAATATACGATGCTGGAAAGCAAAATTCCATTTCAAAGATAAAAATAATTCCTCTCATTAATAAATAAATAAAATGCTTTTTAAATATTCAAAACAGGTTCATGTTTCATTTTGCTATCTACGTTTGTTTGTTTGGTTTTTTTTTTCGTTTTTATTATCATCGGCTGAAGTGAATGTTGACTCTGAATAATCAATGGAAACTAAATGTTCGTTTGCTTACGGAAGCGTAAATAGAACATAAAAAAGAAACGTCAATATTGCATTTGTTTCTGAGGCTTTGCAGACATTAAACGCTAAGAGAATTTGCTTTTCGATATTTTGTATTGCTCTGTTACAATAACAATATATAGTTATGACAGTTCTGAATTAGAAAATGTCAACACACATTATTAAAAACTTCTAGTCCAATTTTTGTTCCATTTAAGTCCATATTCGGATCATTGGTTTTGAACAAAAACGACTCGCATTAAGATTAGGAAAAAACTACTATTTTGATCTCAAAAATCAAATTTCCTTTCCTCAACTATTCTAATTACATGTGCAGCGTACATCCAGCGTGATTGCGCGACCCAGCATACAGGGAGTCATATTGTCACGGTTAAAATTGTGACATGGAATTAAGCTAGCTTTTACAGACAATTTTTCCTTATAAAAACATACCTAATTCATTTAGGGATTTTAGTACAAGGTACTTAGACATAAAACATTAAATTGCAGACCCTTGCCTGTTTAGAACTGGGAGTCAATTTTTAATAAGCAAGTGTGGCTCACAAAATGAATAAGCGTTGATATAAGAACAATAAATAATTGAAACAATTGGTTGAATAAGAATTGATTGACGAATTTAGCAGTTGAATTAAATAAGCATCGGTTAATAATTTCCCGCGAATTCGAAAATAAATATAAAAAATACCCAATAACTCAAAAAATGTAATTAATAATAAAACTATAATTAAATCAGACTAGGTTCACTAAACAAGTAATAAATTGTACGGCTATGGTCTATTAAACTTGAGTACAGATTCTGAGATTTAATTATTATTTCTCAACTTAGTTATAATTCACAAAGAAATCAATAGTTTATTATCTTGGAATTTTTACCAACTCACAAGAATTATAAAATAAACTTACATATTTGAATTCTCCATATTTCGGCTGAGAAACTAAAGTACTTTTGCTTCTGATTTTACTTTTCAGTACAATAGACGTTCTAAAGGCAGACCCAGTTGTTTTATACTGGCAGTTTCTGAATGGTCAAGTGTTTTGCGGTGGCCAGCTGTAGAACTACTGTCCTGACTAATCATTTTAGAACGTTCAGTAGGTTTTTTTATCTTTTTTCTACTCATTGACCTAACGGAAAAGGTCACTGTTCAGTATTTTGTTACACCGTTTAGCCGTGTCTAAAAACCCAGAAACTTAGCTTATTTGACATGCGCCAACTTTGGGAGCTCCGCAAAGCGTCACTTGATAATTCTAATTAGACACGATTAATTAATTATAAATAGTTCCCTTCTAAAATGTTTTACTTCTATTTATAAATAGATAAGATCGAAATTAATACGAAAGATAATATTTTCCCGTTATAATGTAAATGACTGGTTGCATGTATATATTCATCATTTTGTTAAACGAAATTCATCTCAGAGCAGGCAACAACCGAAAATTCCAAATTTCATTACCTACAGAAACAACAGAGTTTTGGAGGTGGCACCGCAATTTTCGTAAACAAAGACGCAAGTTCCAAACCTTGCAGGTGTGCAGGTTGTGCACCGTGCAAAGGCGCTTAAAGATGAAGGGCGTCTTTTGCCCAATTTTAGAAAAACATTAGTTATTTATACTAGGGCGACCATTCGTCCATATTTTGCAGGACGAATGGAACGACATGTCCCGAATTTCGAAGAGAAATCCCGCTGCCCGCTTGGCAAACTGAAATGAAATGAGAAGATAACACTTCATTTCCTTTTAGTTTTTTGAGTGATGACCTTTTTTTAGGTTATCGATTTCCATACTTTCAGAAGAACTTTTGTGACGACAAAAGCTAGGCGTGTTAATATTTAAATATAACGTTTCTTTTTAAATGTATTTTCGTTATGTTTGCTATTGTTATATTTATTGAATAATGTATATGTGGTATTTTATTTTATAAACTTTATATTGTATTGTACAAAAGGCAAAAAAATACTTTGCACAAAGGCGCCTCGTACCTACGGCACTGTATGTCACAGAAATTCATATACAACACTGCGGACAGCTAAAGTTATTCTCCACCTACAAAAGCCATAATGCTGCACTCAAAGAATGGGATTTAGATGCACTATTAATCCACTATTCAACGCTAACAATCATAGTTGGCGACCTAAATTGCAAGAGTCCTTCTTAGAACAGCAGGATATACAACACACAGGAAGAGACATAAAGCATTATCTAGAAACTCGCAACAAATCAATCAACCCACTATGGATAAGAACGTCCACACGCATTAGACTATTTTAAAAGACATCAAGCAACAATTCACCGTCAACACATTACCCTCTGATCACGACTCCGTGCTGTTTGAACTTGAAGAACCAGCGGAAAATGAAAAAGCAAATTTAATTCAGCAATCGTCACAGAAATTTTAGACAAAGCAACATTCACAGGCACAGCTGATGCAAACACGCGCAGAAATATCTACAACTAGAATGCCTCAGAGCTACATTCAAACGATGCCTACAAATGCTAGAGAAAAGCAAAGAGCTAAGCTTGTCGGAGAACACATAACCGAACTAAACAAATGAGCCAAACTAATACGTGTTTAGTTAAGCCTTTAGCACCAACCAGCCAAAAGTACATGACATGGGTACTTACAAAAAAAAAACAAAATTCCTCTAGTAGATGGGATAACCGGCATCATTTACTCTCACGTAGACAAAACGAATGCGTTTGCAGAATGTTCTCCAAATAGCCATTCGCCGACTTAGATTTCATTGAAGAAATAGAAAAGAAAATTGAGAAATTTTTAGAATATGACACAAACGATGCCATAAAGGTATTCAATGAAGATAAAGTAAAAACAATCAGCAACAACAGAGTAAAAAAAGCACCGGGACCCGATGGTATAAACTATAGCTGATTAACAACAGTAATAAACAAAGTTCTTAAACTCACCTTCTTCCCGGCAACGTGGTAACATGCAGATAACTGATTTCATCAGATCCTGGAAACACATTTCCTGGAAACATGTCGTTTCCTCAGATCGAAAAACAGCTCATTTCTTTAAGATTATCGTCCGATAAACTTATTTCCATCAATAAGGAAAATCTACATAAAGTCATCTTCATCAAGTTAAATGAAGCAATACGGATTTCAACCAAAGTTTCAATGAATACAAATCTACCGGAATGCTACTATCCGATGTTTCTAAAGCATCTTGTAAGGCATGGCTCGAGGTAATAATATACAAGGCATTTCAAAATGGTTACCCAACAAAAGTATGCCACTTACTAAAATCTTATCGCACCAGCAGAAGTTTTTGTAGCAAGATAAATCAAGAAAGATTCACCATCAGAAAAAGTATATCCGGAGTACCACAGAGGTCGATATTATCGTCGAAATTATTTGCAATATTTATTAACGATATTCCAAACACTAAGTTTGTATGGTGACGACAGAGCAGTATAAACAAGCTCGACCAGCCCAAAACTAATCCTAAAAAGGCTACAAGGCTCAGCAACTGCCCTAGAATCCTGATACAATAAGTGGAGAATATAAATTAACACTAAAAAGAAACGCAAATCATATTTTTCACAAAACGCAAAAATGCGTCAGATAAACAAGACAAACATGGCAACAACATAAGCTGGAAAATAAAGTCATATACGTAGGAGTAATTTTGAACCTGGTCAATTATGTGCTTTGACCAGGTCCAAAGTCAAAGCGCCAAAGCGAAAAACACCACAGGAATGCTCTACTCGTTCATGAATAAACGTAGCACACTTTCGCAGAGAAACAAACTTCTCCTATACAAAACAATAAAGAATTCATCCCAGCATGACACACAAGTATGTAACTACGCCACCACAAGCTACATTGGAAAATTGTAAAGAATACAAAAGAAAACAATAAGAAACATCGTACACGCAACATAGTTCGTCCACAACAATCAGATTCACACAGATCTTCAAAAGGCAGAAGGACACCCTAACTTACTGATCAGAAAAAGAACCGACTACACAATTGATGACTTCACGAAGCCCAAACTTGGAAAAATGCCATAAACAACCAGAAAACGCACAACTCGAACAAAAATTCAAACCAAACCAATTCAGCCAAATCAACACAGATTACACAGCAAGGTTAAGCTGATAAAAGTCAACGATCAAGGTCAAGATCGATTAAAAACATAACCGTAAAGCCATAATAGTGCATAAACCATAATAGTGTGGAATATTTCATTAAAATAGCAGATCATATCCCATATCATGCTAATTCTTATACACATACAGTTACACGTACCATTCTGCAGAATCTGTGAATCTGCAGAGTCTGAGTCAGAAGTCTTGGAACTGGGAACAGGTGCCAAATGACCGAAATGTTGCCCATATATGTCCTCTACACAAGAAAGAGTCCAAGTTCGATGGCGCTAACTATCGGGGTCTATCCGTTCTCGACAATGCCTATAAGGTTCTAACTAAAATTCTAGCCAGACATGCTATGAATTTAACACCACCGTACACCAGTTATTCATAGACTATAAGCAGGTTTATGACAGTGTAGAGAGACCATACTTGTACGATATTTTGGCTCTGCTGGATGTGCCGCAAAAGTTGATCGGGTTTATTAGAATGACGCTAGCGCATTCAAATTGTCAAGTTACGGTACGTGACAAAGTGTCCAGGGAGTTCGGTATCGCAAGAGACCTAAGACAAGGGGATGCTCTCTCATACATTTTCTTCAACCTCACTCTGGAGCGTATTGTAAGGAAGATTAAAGTGAACCCGAAAGGAACTCTTCTCAACCGCTCTGTGCAGTATCTGGCTTATACCGATGACGTGGACCTGCTCGCTAGAAGAGAGATAAAGAACTTAGAAGAGCCTTCCAACAGCTGGAGGAAGAGTCTAAAGAAGCAGGAGTTCAGATCAACGTGAGTAAAACAAAATTCTTACCATGGGGATGAGAAAATTCTGAATAAATGGGAGCGGAAAATCCTGCGACGTACATTTGGTTCGGTGTGCGATAGGGACGTCTGGCGTATCAGAAAGAACTGCAAAACATATGAGCTCTACCAGAAGACCGGGTGACACCAAAAGGTGTTCACTCAATAACCGGAAGGGCGGAGATTGGTGGACAGGCCCAGAAAGCGCTAGTTGAAAGACGTTGAAGAGGACCTGCAAGAGATATGCATCAGAGGTTGGAGAAGGCTACCGATAGATCGAGATGCGTAGCATGGCCTTATGAAGGAGACACGGCTCTTGATGGGCTGTAACGCCATTGGGTAAGGAAGGCAATTCTTATGTGACATAACCAGAATCCCTAGTTGCTCAAGGACGATGATCCGAAAATGGGAATTGTTTTTTACCATTATGCTTTTCTTTTTAGATTTTCCACTGAGAACTCTCATAGCTGTATCAAACAATTATTTGTGCATTAGTGATATCCATCTCGCTAGATTTTAAATGCATTATTGATTAATGCATTTTAATAAGGAATTTATTATTATTGTTTGTATATTAATTATTATCCAAAGTAATTGGTAAAATTTAAGGTTATGCTATAAAACATTCAATATATTATTAGCTATTGCGTTCTTATAAAATTATACGTACTTATTTATTATGTACATACAAATATAAAAATAATTCCGGATATTGATTTTGTTTTATAAGTATCTTATAAGTGCTAAAATTGATTCAAGGTTATCGTCTCAAGTGATGCATTAAATGATTCAGCTATTTAAGTAAGAAATTTCCATATTAAACTACTAACGTACTTCATATTCATTAAAATAGTAAGTAGTACTTAATTCATATAGTTCAGAAGATAATAATCTTATGCTTGATTAGATATAAAACTTGCTATCTTTGAAGAAAATAGATATATATCTTTATAAAATTATAAATATTTATTTCTAAACTCCGGCTGCCAACTATCCTTTATTTCAGATGTTTTAATCCATAAACAAAAAACATGAAATAACTTTCATGTGTAATAAACAAAAAACAAAAAATAAGTCCCAGAAGTATTACCAGAAAGTATCCCAGAACGTTGCTGTTTGAAACAATCACTATGAAGCTTAAGTTTGAAGTTAAAGTTTGACGACGCTACGTTGTTTAGTATTTGTTTAGCAGCCATCAATAATGAACGCTCTCAGTGACTTTGTAAACATAGAAAAAATTGGTCATCGTTATGTGAAACACTTCTTACATTTGAAAGGCCTCAGTCCAACCAATATCAAAGCCAAGCAAGATTCCACTCCGAAGGAGTCGGCTCTTTCATTTACAATAGTAAAATATTAGGTGGTAGAGTTTAAAAGAGGTCCTACGAGCGGCCAAGTCGAACATCGCGGTGATCGACCAAACGGTTTGGCAACGCCAGATATGTTGAAGAAAATCCACAATATGCTATTAGAAGACCATCGACAGAAAATGTTCAAGCTAGCCGATATAGTAGATAGTTCAAAAAGTGCTGTAAATCGCATATTGACTGAAAATTTGGACATGAGAAAGCTGTGCGCAAGACGAATGTCGCGATTACTCATAATGTTTCAATCTCGTGTTTCACGAAATTTCATACCAATAAAGGCGAGTTTTGGGTCGATTCATAACCATAGCCCATCATTTCACACATGAGACAATGCAACAGTCAAAATAATGGAACTGAAAGAGGAAAATCGGTTCCAAGGTCATGGCATCAGTTTTTTGGGGTGCGCGTGGGATAATTTGCGTTGATTATATTCTGAAAGAAAAGGCAATCAACGGCCAGAATTATGCAAACTTATTGCAGCGTTGGAGTGTTGAAATCAATAAAAAACTAGTAAGATATAAAACTATATACGATGTAAAATTATAAATGTGAGTCCACTTACCTGCTTGTGCATTTCTACATTTAATCCATACGACATTTCATAATACTGTAACAAAAAGAAAAACACAATATTTATTATTTGACGTAAAAGAGAATAATACCAAGCGTTTGACAAATAAATCTAATTAATTTCTGTTAGTTGTTACGTTACAGATGGACCGCCATCTGCCTCCAACATATTTAAAAACAATTCATTGGTGTATAGTCAATATATTTGAACATATATTTAAATGACAATAATGTTATTAATAATCACTTTATAAATTGTGTTCCTGCCTTTGATGAGCTTAATCACAGAGTAATTAGCTATTACAATAATACTTGTACAATAAACTTTTACAATAATCACAATAAAATAAATTTCATACGGCAAAAAGAAGAGCATGGAAACTTGCGAGAGTGATCCCGTTGTCAAAAATTTTAGGACCAAACTCACTGAATGATTTACTATTATATTACCAGCGATGTCAAATTTAAAAAATATTTGTATGCAGGTCATAGAATATTTAGAACTCGTTTGGATATTACCCGAATCCGAAGCTGGTTTCCGGAGAGTACATGCTTATTCTACAACTTTATTCAATGTAACTGATAGTTGGATAAAGGCTGCAGATAAAGGCAACGGCAAATAAAATTTTTCTCCATTTGATATTGAAACGAGGAGTTTGAAATACAATTGTTGGATTTAAAAAGTAAAACGCTATGGAGCTCTAAATTTGTAGGTCTTGCCACTAAAATTAAAGATTTGAAGAAAGAAAAATCCTATTTAATTTCTCGATACCAGTGGAGTACTCAGAAAATCGACAGAGAATAGATATTATGATTTTTAGTACTTGGAAGAGCTTTCCGAACGAGTTGAAAAAATTGGCGTTTTCTATTCTCACAATATTTGGGTCTACCTATATATGTAAATAGTCATTTTCCAATATAAAATATATAAAAAGCAGTTTGAGAAGATAAATATCTGATGAGAATTTAGAGTTACTTGTGAAATTAAAAACCACAAGTTATACACCAAACTTTTAGAAATTGTATTATGAACTTCGATATTATACCTCGATGCTATGAATTTCTGATGAAATGTAAAATTGTTAAAAAATATGCTGTTAATGTTATATGTACATGATGCAATACATTTATAATTTCAACAATAAAAAAAATTATATTTACATTAGTTGTAGTCAATAAATTTTCTTCACTTTATAAATAAAACAGTACATAATAAAATTTAATTAATTAATGTAAATAGGTCATTATAAAAATATTGTTTTGGCTTCCCAAAGAATTCAAAACCGTTTTGATAGTCAGATTTGGTTCTTTTGGTCCAAGAGATTGCCGACCCATGGGCTAGTCGACGGAATGAAAATAAAAATAAATAAAGGTGAATTTGTGGTTAAAGGAATGGTACAGAAAATGAAAGAAGTGGCGGAGCAAGAACATGAAGAATGTTTAAGATTATGTAGATATAATGGGAGATATAAATACATTAGATCAACAGAAAGAAACCGAGATATTTGACAAAAGACATAAATATGAAGGATAAGATACTAATAGCTGGATTTAGATATGAGAGTATAGAGAGAGATAACAGGTTTTGAATGGGTGTGAATGAAAGGTTATGTGGGATATTTGGTGTAGATGTAGAGTTCTGGGAACACTGGCGAAAAGATGTGTAGAAATATCTATGGATAGGAATCGTGAGAAAAATAGCACAGGTTTATGAAAAAAAAAATGATGAAACTAGTTTCCTTGTCCTCTCTTCGAGGAAGCTATAAGAATTTATGCTTTGATTTATAATTATTTTTAATTATGTATATTTTGGGAATTAAGATTTTTTTACTTAGTTAAGTGAACAATGTAATGTTTATAAAGTTGTGTTATGCCAATAAAGGTTATATTATTATTATTAGTGAAAATTCATCATAATTTTTCGTAAAAATCGGTATTTTAGCTACGAAGTTGAAATAGGTAAATATAGCATATGTGTCACCAAAATTCTAAATAATTTCACTTTACTGCAGATGCAACACAGCCAGATAAACAGATAATATTCTGAAATCACACTTTGGACGCAGAGACCCCAAAACTTGTTGACCAATCAAAATCCCAAAATAAAATATTTTTATGATTCCTAATATTTCAAAATCCCTATATCTGTCATGATTTCTATATCATTGATATATGAAAAAGAAGAATTGTTTTCAAAGAGTATAAATATGACACACATAATTTTTGCGCGCATTCAATTAAATAAAAATTTTGAATTTAAATTTAAAAAAAAATTAAATTTTTGCTATTCTGATTGTATTCCGTTTATTCAATCTATTAAAATAAATTATTTTCTTCCACGTACAGAACTTACTAAACCATTAAGTTTAAAGGAAGAGTCAAATATCCCAAGAAAAAATTGCAACATAGACACACTCAGAAATAATGGCAAGAATCCAAAACTGAAGATAATGAATGTTAAACAAACGAGTCACTAGTGTTATTAGATCACTCGAAAGCTTGTGGCCCCGACCATTTACATGATATTGGATTCACAAATTAAACTATTGACTTTTTCAAATCGTACCTTTCGGCAAACTGTATGTTTGATTTTAAAAGACTCTGATTCTGTTTCTTAAATATGGTATTCCACAGGGCTCAATTCTTGGTCCAGTTGTGTTCATCATATACACATCTTCTTTGTCTGACGTACTTCAACACTGTGGAATTCAAAGTTAGGTGGATGACAAGTTTTTATCTCTTTTTCATCACAAGATGAAACACGCGTATACCAAATTGAGTCAGGATTTGGAAACCATTGTAGATTTTTCTAGGACACACGCTCTAAATATAAATCCAGCAAAGACGAAATAAATACGAATTCATCTTTACTTGAGATCCACTTAGCAGTTACTGACGAAGCTAGAAATTTAGGACTCGACAACGATTATCGTTTCAAAACACACATATAAACAACTCCTTTCGAAAGGCAATTGTCTAGTTTAAAATGATGTATAGTTGTGGGGACTTTCTGAATGTAACTTCTAAACGCTTATGTCAATCTCTGGTGTTATCCATGTTTCAGTTTGGGAATGTTGTTTATGGCCCTTGTCTGTATTGAATGACCGAACATAAAATTCAAAAAGTACAAAACGTATGTCTGTGACTAGTGTACATTGAGTATAGCTTTGATGTTTATAATTTAAATTTTCGATTTAAAGGTAGGATGACTTCTCTGCGCTATCAAACCGCATATTGTTCGAACAATAAAAATTCGTACAAGCTTTATTCGTACAACATTGCTAGCAAATGGAATTTAATACCTATATACCTAAAGAATATTCCTCGTAACTTATTTAGAATAAAATGTGGTGATTTTCTAAAACCTATGTACTAAATATCAATATTAGCGAAATACCAAAATATTTTACTTCCATGTGTATTGTATGCGCATGCGTAGGTATATTTTTTCATTCTTATATCTTTTACTTTTCTGTTTTCCGTGTGCACAAATTCATCCCAGCTTTGAACCTCAAAAGCAGAAAGCAATCTCCTTCTTTCCTTCTCGCTCATCTGCAATGGCCAAGAATGTACACAAATTTTTCGTCAGATGTAGGTTCGGTTGAAAAGCAGAGTAAAAACTTCGGTGTTCACATCTGATACTGCCTCCTTACAGAGAAATATATACAGTTTAATTTTATTTATTGTAACACATGTACATATGCTTTCATGTACATTGCACATTTTTTCTTCTTTGAAATAAAAGCATTTATTAGATTACCAAAAAAAATACATTTCTTTTTCATATGCCTATGCAGAATATAACATTTAGAAATGTATTCAATTGATATGTCATTATGTGATTTGAATTCTGGTTCCACGCTCGGAATGCGATAAACCGTTTTGTTCCGTAAAGATATCGCTATAAAGTATCGTTCTCGGTTCCGTTAAAAACTGAAAAAATCTACGCCTTACAGTGACAAGGAAAAAAAATAAGTCAAATATTTAATTATGTTTATTAGTTTTGAGCTATTTTATATCTTATTGAGTGCATCATTATATTTCTTAAAATTGAAATTAGGTTTTTAAATTAATTATTAGAAGATCATAATTTCTGATTCAATTTCTTTAGTAAGTAATGTTCCAAAAACTAACATTTTGTAAAAATAGTATTGAATTCGTGGAGACCATCAGTTTTTTTTTTCTTTATAGAACTTATATTTGTATGTTTTTAATAATCTATTTTTGGGAGTGCTCTTGGAATTTTTGTATGAAATTTTATTATATCAATATAATTTTGTTTTGTATTTTTAATTAAATTAAAATTAAGATTAAATATTTTCAATATTAAACAACTTTTTGTAATTGTATTTACTATAAAATTCTTTATATTAACATCATTTCCAAATGTTCATTCTTCGTGTGAAAATCCAACTGATTTTCAAATTTATGAAAGAAACTTAACACTTAAAAAGTACCAGAGCCCTGTAAATGAATTGCTTGTTTGGAGGACGATTTGTATATTAGAACCAAATAAAAGTTATAAGTTGCCTACGAATAAATCAAAAAGATTTACATTCATCAACGGTCAAGTCAACAACGCAGAACAATTAAGATCATTGCATCATGTATGTATCTCGTTCTGTTACGGCATTTATTAGAAATTATCATTGCTTTGCATCCGACGCGGTATACAAGTCGATGCGATATGCCAAACGGTGCAGTATGCCAGTAGTTAACTTCTTAATTTCGATTCTTAATTACATAATTTTGTTGTACTCTTATGCTTCTGTTGCAAACTTGGGATGTTCTTTTACTAAATCCTGCATCTTCACAATCTGTATATCGTGTCAAATATCTTTATAGAATCATTTGGGAACTAAAATTCTTGCTAGTAATAATTTGCAGACGTATATTTATTAACATATGCAACCAACAGCTAGAAATATTCATATAATGAATACTAAAAAAAATCTTTTTTTTTTCAACCATTGTCAGACCACATAAAGAAGAAGAAGAAGAAGAAGAAAAACATTTAAACCTTTTGATTAACAATTCTTTCGCACGGATAATATATTTATTTATAAGCTAACAACCTACAACTTCATTAAATATTACATGTCTGTGATTTAACTGTCAAAATGATAATTTCATGCTAAAATACCGAAACGTTGCGATGTAGCCATATACAAAGTAAGTTGATATAATCGTGATTAGCATTACAAACAACATTAATTATAATAAAATAAAATATTTTATTACGTATATAGGAAGATCATAAATATCGCGTTTCAGAGTTTAACGTATTTTACACCAAATCCACGAATTATAATGTTCTTAAATAATTTAGAAGATATAATTATATCAGAGGTCGCCAAACCGTCAATCGCAAACTACTAGTAGTACTCGCGGGAACATGTTCAGCAGACCGCGGTAACGCTACGGTTGGTAACCTTGATTCCTCCACTGAGCTGACGCTGACGACAGCGGGCGCTGACTACTACTTGTTTCTCCTGCGCACCTGCCATTGTCAGTCTCATCTACGCGTGTACGCATGAGATTGTGCACGTAATGTTTTACGTGTGCATATTACACATTTGTTAGGTTGGAAAGATTGGTTTAAGCATTGTTACTAACCTAGGTTTGTACTAATGATGGCGTGTTCAAACGAAAACTTGTCACTTTCGTTCGGAATGGGAAACCGATTACTTCTTTGCCCAGGTAAAGGACAAATGTGTGTGTTTACTGTGTCATCAAGTGTATCAGTTGGGAAGAAAGAACGTCACTTCAAAACCGTTCACGCAGAGAGTGAAAAGGATTTCCCACTGAATTCTACTCTAAGGAAAGAAATGGTAAGGCAGCTAAAATGGAACCTTAATGCTCAACAATCAACTTTTTTACGACCATTACTCAAGAATAAAGCAGCAACTGAGGCGTCATTCTGAGTATCAAATATTCTTGCACAGATATTAAAAACTGACACAGAAAAATAAAACTGATATATTGTCTGCTATTAAATCTATATAGCTTTCTGCAAATACGGTAGTGAGAAGGGGCAGCAAATTTTTTTTCAAAATACGGTAGTGAGAAGGGGTGATAAGTTCTGACGTTATTTCATAACTTAAAACTGCCTTTGATCGCTGCACCTATTTCTCCCTGCAACTTGACGAATCGACTAATATAGTTGATACAGCTCAGTTGGTCGTTTTTGTAAGAATGGTTTTTGATCATTTCGAAATAAGAGTGAGCTGATAAAGATTATACCGTTAACAGAACGCACTATAGGGCAGGACATATTGTTAGTAATTAAAGATCTTATCAACTCTGAAAATATTCATATAAATAAGTTGGTGGGCTTAGCAACTGATGGAGCTTTAGCGATGTTAGGAAGAGCGAAGGGATTCATAACCGTGTGTCGTAAAGACAACAGCTTTCCGAAATTTCAGTCTCACTATTGTGTAATACACTATCAGTCACTGTGTGGAAAGTTTTTAAGTATAATCAATGTAATGAAGACAGTCATAAAAATAGTGAACAAAGTTACAGCAGATGCAATTCAGAGACGTTTATTCAGACTGAAGAACTAGATTGCCACTATGGTGATCTACTACTTCATAAGGAAGTTCGTTGGCTGAGTAGGTGCAGAGTTTTACAGCGTTTTTACGAGTTGCTTCCTGCCTTAGTAGAGGTTTTGACAGAACAAGGCGAATCCTTCCGTGAACTAGAAGATCCGGTTTGGCTGCAGGATTTTGCTTTCCTCACAGACATCACCGAAAAGTTAAATACCCTAAACTCAAGGTAAGGATAAAGATATTGGCGGAACAATTACAGATGTTGCTTCATACTCAAAAAAGTTGGAACTGTGGGAAAAAATATCATCCAATGTGAATACTTGCCTGTTTGAAACGAACCCTTGACAAGCCAAAGCTTTTTCAACGTCTCCTTACTACAGCAAATAATAGTTGAAATTATTTCAGATTTGAGATGTGAATTCAAAAAACGCTTCCAAGATTTCGATAGGATTTCAATTGTTGCACAATTTGTCAAATCGCCTTTTATCAAGATTGATGCTGAAGAGTTCTCTACTTGTGTCATGGAGCATTTCACTTTTCAAGAAGAGAATGCTGCAGTAGAGTTGGAACTAATTGATTTTCAGAATGATTTATCTGTAAAATCGCTTTCTACACATTCTGAAAATATTTGGACTCTTGTCCCGACCAAATATCCAATTTTGGTCGGGATTTGTCTCATATTGAAGGCAATGTTCAACTCAACATATATGTATGAGGTATCTTTTTCCAGTATGAGATTTATTAAAAAGAAGTACAGAAGCAGACTCACTGGTGAACACTGGGACAACTGTATTCGAATGGGAGCCACTACCTACTCTTCTAGCCTTAAAAAACTTGTTGATAACAAAAAAGAGCTCCATCCTTCTCATTCAAGTTAACAACTCTGTTAAAGTTAAAAAATCAGTCCTTACATTTGTTATTTATTACTGACTACACTTCAGTTTTTTTCTTATGTACAATTCAATTTAAATTTCTTTTTGTTATATACAGTTTAAATAAAATAGATTTTCCTATTTACTAGAAACGTAAGTTTATAAGCAAAAAAAGTAGTTCTTTTGGTTGATAACTCATAGTAGGATTTAAAAACGGTACGGTAGCTCAGAAGCTTCATAAATTTGACGACCACTGAATTATATTATAATAAAAAGGATAAGTATCAATTATTACCATATTTTCCGGACCATAAGATGCACTTTTTAATGGGCTTTTTTGAAATGCGGCTGGATGGGCGAATCCGAAATGAATATATGGATACAAAAGATATGGATACAAAAGAACAAACAAAGTGAATTTTTCAATTCTTTAAAAAGCCTGCGATGTTTGTGTGGGTTGAATTCAAAGAACAGAATCAATTGGAGTCATAAAACAAAACCAATCAAGAAACATCTAAAAAGATATCAACACAGAATAAACATTTATTCCTCAAAAATCAATTGGAACCCTTGAATGTTTCAATCAATAAACATGCAAATTTTTTTTCAAATTAGAATAAAAAGTTAAGCATTTAATAGCCATTTGCACCATGAAAATGATCTCAATATATTTAATTTTTTATAAAAAAAATTTATAAGAAATTTTCATAAAAATTTTCAAATTTGAAAAAGTCGCTGAATAAGAATCGTGGATAACGCTGAAAAGATGAATAAACAATTGAATATAAATCAGAAATAGTAGAAAATCATTGATGAACGAAAATCTCATCGACTGAATAAAACTTTCATCGACTTTTAATTAATAACTCCTTTAATTACGTTTTAAATTCATGTCTTATGCCTTTTTTGACTTTATTCATAATATAAATACCTGTACTCCTCGTTTCAGAGGTTTGTATGGGTGAAAGTTTCATGGGAAGCAGTGAGAGTAATAAAATCATTCAAAAAATGTGGGACATCGAGTTCTATCGATGGCACCGAAGATGATGCAGCTTTTGAAGGGAGTGACAACTCTCTGCTGCTTTGTTACCTATTAGTAATATATAAAATCAAAAACGTTCTAGACGGACAGACAGACGAACACAGCTAGACGTTTATATATAAGTATTGATTGAATCAAGTTCTCATTAGCAGTTATCCATGATATGATCAATTGAAAGAATATTTGCTTTTTGGTTGATCACTTATAGAATAGATTGTAACTATAGTTTCATCCCATTCGGTCCATCTTTACAGATCATTTACAAATTATTTATCCATGTGGAATATATAGAATGGGTTATGATGAATGGGAAATCTTTAAGTAAAAAGAAAAGCAAAAGTAGAATAAACTAAAAAAATGACCAAATAGTTAATTTGCGAAATGACTAAATAAACACAAATGTGTAGTGAAGATCAGACCAAACTGATACACGACGCATAGCAAAAGAAACATCACCTGAAAAAATTAAGCGACAGATCAATTATAAAATACAAATCAGCAGATTCAATAAAACAAAAAACTTCTAATTATAGCAAATGTGTTAGACAAGCGGATGCGGATGGTGCAAGATTAATGGCGCTATTTCAGTCATTATTATAAGAAATCTTCAGCATCATCATTTTTAGGAACATTACGATCGTAAAATTTGAAAATTCACTAAGCCACCGCCGGATGTTTGTTAAGAAATGAAAATTCGTCTTATATTGATGTTTCTTATTGGTCCTCGTTAGTATTACATACGTACTTATTAAAGTCTAAAATCAGTGTTATGTGTTTTATCAGAAAAACAACACTATAGATTCTATTTAGTCTTCATCTAATTCGTATGCAGCATATCTGAAAGTAGCGCGGACAAGAATTTCAAGTTGTTTAGTTTGTCTTCGTTGCACTTAATATCTCGTTTGAGTTGGTACAACGATGCCTTATCTCACCTACTTCTCATTAGGGTTTGCAATATGAATTCTCTAAGAGTGTTCTACAATTTTTAAGATTTATTGAATGTTTAAGAATATCCATAATAAACGTAATTCTCTCATCCGTTGAACGCAAAGTAAAAAAATGCTACTAATTTCACTTATCCATTCCTAATTCACGCTCTTCAAATTATATTTCACATTTCCATGTATATTTATACATAATTCCTATTTCTATATTAGCATAAATCAATAAATGCTTCTTCGATTTATCAATAAATTAATATTGTAATTTTGTTGCTTAAAATTGACGTAAATAATATATACTCTTAGATTTGCTTTTCTAATTCATTTAATTTGCAACATAGCACGTTAGTAATTTCTATCAACACGCCTTTGGCATTAACCATTAATTATTGTTCGTTTAAGGAACGTATATTATAACTTCCATTCTTCACATAATGTGAGCCAATAATCAGTCTTAGGAATCTTCGTAACATCTCGGAAATTAATATTTATTTATGCTGAAGTATGCCTTAAAAAGTATGCTGGAGTATAGCATTTGAAAAAACAGCACTCTTGCCTGTATATCTGCAAGTTCTACTTTGTATGTTAATAATATTATATACAAACAAGAAAAATAGTGATATTTACAAAATGTTATTTATAACCTAACATTTAACACTTATGTAGAGATATTTCTAAAACAAGATAAAAAAATACAAATACACGTTTGGATACCTACATATTTATCACACCTAAACCATTCCAATATATAATATGGAGAGATAACGTATAAAGGACATGGGTGTGGATCTGTGATTCATTATGTTTTAATGACTGCAAGGTGAGTGCAAGGATTCAAAAAGTACAAGTAGGAGAAAGGATTGAATCAAACCACTTCCCATTTCAGGCGGAGTGGTAATGTAAAATAAGAAAATGAAATGCAGCAAGAAGCATATAGTAACAAATAAGTGAATAAGTGAATAAATAGTAACATATAAGTGTATAAGTAAACAAGGAACAAGTAACAAATAAGTAAACAAAGAAAAAATGACGAGAAGAGGGCAAAATAGCAAAGTGAAAGAGAGAGGATAAGGAAAAAAATGTAATCAGCAGCGAAAGGTGCATATAGAAATATGTAGGAGACAGAGGAATTAAAGGAGAAGATAGGGAAAACCCTAGTTTAGAGATAAGTGAGTGGGAGAGGAAATGTATAAGAGAACTAGAAATTAGCGAACATGAAGAAGATGATATAACAGTGGAAGAGTTGGAGAAAGAAATAAATAGGCTAAAAGAAGGGAAAGCAACGGGTCTAGATAGAGTACCATTAGATGTGTCGGTGTACTTGAATAAACGATGGTTAAATGTGATTGTAAGAGAAATGAATAAAGTATTGAAGGATAAGAAAAAATTTAGCCCGCCCGGGCCTTGAACCCGGACCTCTCGATTGCTGGTCGATTGCTCTTCCAACTGAGCTAACGGGCACTTATTCGAAGACAAAAATAATGTTTAATATGTATTTGTTTTCCGTATCTATTAAGATAGCTTATATTATACATATGGATTTGATTTGGCCACCTGCTACCGTCGATCGATTAATTTGTCATCTGGTAGATGGAGCCTCCTGGATGTTTGTATTAATTTCTTTTCCACTTTGCTGGTAGTCGCATGTTTAATTGAATATTTGATGTTTCGAGCTTAGATCTCCACGCTGGCATTATTTAATAGAGTAAATTATGAAACTAATATTTCTTATTGTTACTAGGTCTGTGTTCGAGTCCCGGACGAGGTAAACATTTTTTCGAGACACAAGTAAAAAGAAATATTAATTTCATAATGGAGGAGGTTTAGCGTGGAGGTTTAACCACGAAACATCAAATATTCAATTATGGACATATGTCGACTTGATACGTATGTCGACTTTTCTCTACATTCTATAAATAAAATATGCATGTATTATTCATATAAACCTTCCGGAATAAATTCTATAAAAAAAACTTCCGGAAGAAATTCTCTAAATGATAGTGGAAACGATGTAAAAATCCATTGCGTAGTTTAGAAGAACAACGTGTTCAAACTTAATCACGTTCAAACAAACCGAGGCGAATAGCGACATGACTATCAAATAAATTTGTAAGTTAATAGTTGAATTCTCCAAGAGATCCATTATATATAAATTTAGAAGTTGGTGATGTTATGTTAAACATATTTCTTAACAGCTAACTGTATAAACCGACGTGACATTTATCATAATTTGTTTATAAATCAATGTTTTATTCATCGAACATAAAGCTGTATATATATATATATATATATGAATCTGTTTCCCATTTTGTATATATGTACACTCTTTCACAGTAATTGATTACCTAATAAAATAAATGTTCGATTATATTGTTGTTACAAGCGCTTCGTAAATACAACAGGAAATTTAAAATTCAATCTAGACGTAAACAAGTTTTAAATATTTATGTTGAAGTTAGGCCATTAGTTGAAGTTCGGCAGTTGTTTTGTAATCACTTTCCATGCTAAATAGTAATTTATCCATGAGTAAATACTTTGTTTATTGTTATATTATAAAATATTTATAATATTAATTAACTTAATCACACTAATTAAAGTAACGACGTTATCAAAAATGATATTATAGATAAAACAAGCACTAATAACACGTGATATATACACTAATAAGGAATTGTTTGTTTATGCTCTAATCATGAGAAAATATAAGTTAAGTGTTGCATTAATTCTAAAATTATAGACCTTTAATTAATACACTTTTCAACTCTTTAAAATTTCAGACCAATGCAATCCTTAAAGTGAGTTCTAAAATCGCAGGCTCTAATTTAGTTATACCCGGGCTTGAATGGGTTCCATTAATATCCCTCCATTTGTTTAAGGATACCCTTAACTAGTATATACATTAGTGGGATGACGGCGTTACAAATTTCCCCGATAAACCTAGTAGAGCGGTTTGTAGAACGGTTCCCCTCCAACATATCCTTGTATTAGACATTGTTGATAATGTTTGAATAGAATAGAATAGAATTTATTGGAACACATAAAAATAACAATATTTTAAATTATTAATTTAAATACATTCATACATGTTCAAGTCAGAAAATAATAATTAATAAATAAAGTGTAAAATATATGACTTAATTAAGAGTTTGAGCCCTACATAATTATCCAGTCTTACCCATAGCCAGTGCCTTTGCATATGAGTATCGCCTGTAACGAATTTAAATATTGGTACGAAATTCATAATACTCACCCAACGAATAGGGAGAGGGCAGATTCGTACAAAATTTTAAGAATTCCATTTTTAAAACATTGGGGGCAGATTTCCTATTCACTGTTAGTGCATTAAATAATTTCTTCCCCACGTAAAAGATATTTTTTTTCAAATAAAGTTAGCGAATGCATTTGTAGTAGTCGTAAGTTTTTGTGCCTTGTATTGTGCCGAGGGCTATCCAGATAGTAACTTACGTTTTGGCGTGACCAGGTGAGGGGCAGGACTAGCGGCACCACCTTAGTATCAGAGCGTATCTTCACTCAGTAAGCATCCATCTGTGGTAGCATGCGGTTTGTGATGGTTCTGCTTTGTTCACCGTAAATTTTTAAAATATGTACTGCAATAGAAAATCCCGCGAGTTGCGAAGTGTGTTCGGTGATTAGGTTTTTGTTGGCGGAAAACCACAGACCAATTGACATTCATCGGAAACTCTGTATAATGAGCGAAAGCGGAGTACGGCAGTGGTGTATTAAGTTTAAAAATAGCGCACTAACGTACAGAACGAAGTGGCCGCCGACAATTGAGACTGATGAACTGGTGGCGAAAATCAATGAAAGGATTCGTGGAAAGCGCCGCTTCACAATTACGGAGTCATCGCTTGCGTATCCTCAAACTTTACGAAGTTTATTGTATGAGATTGTGATGGGAAAAATAAATTTTATACCAGATGGGTACCAAAACTCTTGTCAGAAGACCACAAGAAACAGTGCATGGCGGCATCGCAGACATTACTCGAGGCCTACGAGAAAGGTGGTGACTCACTTCTCGATCGTGCCGTAACTGGGGTAAAACATGTGATTTGTGCGACCAAAAAACCGTCTATGGAGTGGGGACATGCAAGTTCTACCAAAGAAACAAGGAAATGTTTGCAAACTTCGTCATCAAGAAAGATCATGGCGACCGTTTTTTGGGGCAGGGAGGGTGTGCTTGAAACACTGAAAAAGTTAAGAAGAGGGAATCAAAACCAGCGTCAGGGAAAATTGAGCTCCAAGGTTTTGTTTATTCATGACAACGCCCGTCCGCACACGGCCAATTGCAGTCAAGAACTCTTGAATCATTTTGGATGGAAGGTGTTTGATCATCTGCCGCACAGTCCGGATCGTGCGCCGAGCGACAACCACTTGTTTCCAAACATGAAAATCTGGCTCGCAACGCAGCACTTCAACGATGACGCGGAACAGCTGACAGGCGTGTATGAGTTGTTGAAGTAGTCTCAGGTGGCAAAATTCTATGACGATGGAATTAATAACCATGTGCACCGTTATGATAAATGCCTTAATGTGAACGGCGACTATGTTGAAAAATAGTTTAAGATTGTGGCTTTCAAATTTAAATAATAAAAATGTTTCTTTTCACTTGGGTTTTTTATTCCAAAACGTAAGTTACTATATGAGTAGCCTTCCTATATACAGACCATAAAAAGTTAACATTTGTTGTTGTTTAAAAATTTGTTTACAGCTCTCATGCCAGTCAAGATTTAAAATAATTCTTATTGCTCGTTTTTTCATTCGAAATATTCGAGTCACACTTGTACCATTTCCTCACACAAGTATGCAGTGATTAAAAATAGAGTCGAAATATCCGAAATACATCTGTATCAGAATTGGTTGGTTACAGTTGTATGACGCTACATTTAAGCCACAATTTTGGATAGTCTTTTACATAAGTATTAGACCTGTGACGACCAGAGCATATCGGAACCAATAAATACCCCTACCAAGTTGGTACAGTTCTCCAGTGGTGGCATGTTTATCGGGATTTAGCCGTCGGAGAGTTTAATGTCTTGAAATGAACCATAACAGATTTTTCTTTATTTATAGAAAGACCATTAGACCATATTTGTAGATAGATCTTTATTATAGAAAGTTTGTGTAGTTTTATTTAAATTAGTTGGGTTTCAAAGTTTTGAGAAGTGTTTAGTTAAAAAGTTAAGGAACGCGTGTTACTTATATTGTACTAAGTTAAAAGTAGTGCAAATTGGATTGGCTTTATAGACGAGTCTACTTTTAACCTTATTTTTACCTACACTCAACTACGTACATTACCTATAGCTGTATTTTTTTCTCTCTTTATCTATTCGAATAATGTAAAATTATTAAATAAATATTGTATTTATTTATTTTTTATGTATTTATAAGAGGCATTTACTGTTTAATTATTATATTTGTTATTATTATATTATAATATATCGCAATTTATTGTTTTCTTTTTTTTTACGTTTTTCAGAATGTCAGACATTTTTACATTGCGAACAAAAAACTAATGGCGATAGTTGCTTTTCCCGAAGAGGAAGAAAACCTAGTGATGAAGAATTCGAATCAGTTGACTCATTTATTGTTTTGGATGAGCAGGAATAATTGGAGCATGATACTGACTCTGAACTGGATGAACAAGTGGTCAACAATACTGAAGTGAATGAAGTGGTAGCTTGCACATTAACTGGTAGCGATGAGCCAAATTTCTATTATAGAAATAAAAATGTTTCACTTGGACTTAAAAAAATCTTCTAAAACACGTACCAAAAATTTCATGAGAATGAAGCTTCCTGTGTTCAGATCGAAAGCAATGTCCCTCGGTAAGAAGCCTTGCATCGAGCGGTAATATCTGGCGACATCTTGTTTGATGAAAACATGAATTACTCAGACATGCACCAACAAAAAAATCAAGTTATGAGAGGAAAATTAAAAGATCAGAACTCTGCAAAGTACAACGATGCTGATCTGATCGAAATAGAAGGCCTGATTTGACTTATGATGTTGTGTTGTATTTTCAAATCAGGAAGAGAAGATCTTGCATCACTGTTCTCAGCGGAAGGATATGGGCCGAAGTATTTTTCGAGAAGTAATGTCTTTAAAAAGATGTCACACTCTTTTACTGGCATTGAAGTTTGATATCGAAACGAGGAAAGAGCAAATCAAATGTGACCCTGCAGCATCTATAACATTTTTACTTTCTTCATTTATAAAAAACTGTCAAGATGCTTTTAAATTTGGGAATCATGCCTGTATTGACGCAATGTTAGTGAGCATACATCTTATTTGTATAACCGGGTATTTATTTGTATCTGGGAAAAGACAGTGATGACTACAATAACTGATGAAGAAAAAAATTGAACAAGCGTAATTCGATTAACAAAACTAATAATACAATCAAGTCGTAATATTACAGCAGATAACCGGTAACAAAGTGATAAACTTCCCAAAAAGAAAACATGCCGTTATTATCCTGATATAAAAAGGATACAAACCGCATATATATAACTGCATATGTATATATCTGTTGCTTATAATGTTAAATAACTTATATTACTAAGTATGTTAGACGAGTACAGTCAGCGAACGTACTCTAGACATCTAATATGTAAATGCCTTGCCAAACTGCAAGCCACCTACCTAACCAGAGGTCTACTATTCGAGCCACAGCTTGGCCGAGACTAGAGGTCTCTGGTCACTTAGGAAAGGGAACGGTGACGTACCATGCACATCATCTATAGGGGTAGATGTAAAATTTTGATCCAGTGTGTGCACGTTGGTACGCACTATAAAGATCCCTGCAAGAGTTAATCGAATAATGGTTGGTGCACGGCTAAATTATCCGGCTTCCTATAGTCAAAAGTTGTACATTAATGCGTGTCAAAGACGTGTGTTACTCACGAAGTAATAATTATGACGTTACTAAGGGTGAAAGATTTAATGCCTTAAGAAAGTTAAAGAATCGCTGAATGCTGAATCACACTACTACTGAAAGTATTAACTGAAGCGGTATAATTGACCAGGACTTCAAAATAAGCAGTCCTATAAAATTAAAAGTAAAAATTGCATTTTAATAAAACGCCGAAATTAGTAAAAATGTAGCAACAACAGTTTATTACAAAATTAATAAATGTAAATAATAATATCAACCAATGTCTTTCAGTGCACATTTACGTTAAAAAAAATACGTGCACAGATCCGCCACACCATCTTTAATATAGTAATGCTCAAAAGTAGACATGCGGCAAGGGTGTACTTTGAATGTCTTTAAATTTAATGCGACAACTGATTAGTGTTTAAAAAAATGACAACATGTTTCAAGTTTCAAGGATATTAACTCTTATAGATTTCATAAAATATAAAATGTTCGCTCCTTTAGCAATCCTCTATATACTATTTTTAAGCTGCTCCACGTGATTATACGCTGACTAGGTAATCATAGTGTCAAATCAATTTGAAAGTATTAAAGGTGAACCCCTCATCTGGGGCATTGTTTGAAATAGAATCGGAAGAACTATCATTATATATAAATATAAGTAGTGTTGGAATTTTTTTTAAAGGTTTATTGCTCAAATTCCGTCCAGAATATTCAATTGTTTGCACTGTGTCAAAATTGAGGTCTCATATTCAATCAAGTTTCATTTTTCCAACTTTATAAAACGAATTAAAAGTAATTTGATTTTTTATAAGATTTTTTCTAACCCAATATTAAATAGTCCCTTTCATTAACATTTTATGTCTCTTGATAATTGAAGAATTTTTTCATACAAAAATTGAGTACAAATAGTTGTAAAGCCGTATTTGAGAAAAAGGGCAACAAAGTTTACAAAATAATAACAGATATTGTAATGACAAAAGGTTAGACGTATTCAATTCTTTGGATTCTACTGTAGACATTCAAAATTCTAATAAGCAGAGGTGGGATGCATTAAACTTCTGGCCGAAATTGGCATTAAACATATCGGGAACAGCCGGCCTAAAGTTATAGATCCGAAAACTCTCTAGGAAAGGGTACCAGTTCGTAATAGATTTCAACCAGATTTTTTACCAGTCTTTAACGGTTTGTAGTTGTATTTTCCTTTATCGTCAGAAAATTATGGCAGACGTTGAGATGTAGGTAGGCAATAAATTTTATTATAAATCTTGATAAACAAACTGAAACACCTTAAGTTCTTTTAACTGTATTCAATATACTTAATTTTCATTTAATCATAAGCTAACAATCAATTAACAATGTTGCTTACTAGTTTTTACATTTACTTAAAACTTATCGTTGGAAAATAAATCTTTATGCAAATCTAAAAAAACCAGAACAGTACTATATTTTGTACGGTTATACGGTTTTGTACGGTACGGTCTTGTTTTGTTATATTATCAGTCAACCAATTGTTTATTAATTATTAATTACTCTAATTATTATTATTATTATTATTAACTTCTCATAATTTTAAATTACAGAAAATCTAAAATAATTAAAACACAAAAATTGATGAGTGAAAACAAAATAGTTGTAATGCAGTTCAAGCTTTTTTCCACTATAAACTAAAAGAGTGTAGAGCAACTAATTCTATTAATATATACGTATATAGTTTTAATATTTCTAATGAATAAATAAATGTAAAATGTCGTTGCAAAATTTATTTATTCAGATCTTTAACTTAATTATAGTTAATCATGTTGGTATTATAAGTCGCTACTTTTTAAGTATAAACATAAATTACAACTAATGTTTGAAATATTTAATTCTCGAATATTAAATAAGGTGCAAAATAAACAAAAAATTTGTTGAAATTATAAATGTTAATAGTATATTTATCTAAGATATTAAACGATACGATAATTATGTAAATCCTGTTTTTAAGCTTTAATGTATAGCGATTAATGATATATTAGATTTACTAATTTTTACGATTTATATTTGACCTTATGTGAATTATATAAATTAATAATAAACACAAGCACCGAATTGCATTTTTTGTATATAATTATACATGCAAGATTTGAAATGTAGATTTCGTTCCAATCATTTTAACACCTATAGATGATTAAATTTAGAATATCAGGATACTCTTGGACATAAAATAAATGTCCACTATGGAACTCAAATATCGCCGAGCTTAAGATATAATTTTACTCTGCTCGACGCAAATTCGAAAACTTTAGGATGAATTTGTTACTGGTCCGTGGGACTGGTCATATAAAATCATCAAAAGAAACTACCAAATAAACGTGAGAAGTCGGAAAATCCCTAATCTATAATCCCTCATCCTTCCCCTTAGTCGCTGCCTCTAGAACGAACCAAATGCGTTGACCTGTGTATTACTTGTCGATCCATCTTAATGAGAGCATTTATCTTGAAGCATGCCTTTGACAATGAGAGGTTCTAGGCACGATGTGCCCAAAATTCTGCAGAATACTTTTGTAAACAGTACTTGATAGCTGTTTGCTGATCCCCAGTTCAATCAGGGTCGATGCCTTTGTTTACTTTGCTGTTCAACATCCTCCTCCAACACCACATTTTAAACGCATCTATGCGTTTTCTTACATTTTCCATGATAGTTCATGTTTCTGATCCAAAGCGGAATATTAGAAAAATCGGGGTTCAGACCAGTTTCATCTTTATGTTTTCTTTGCGATGCCATATCTTTTGCACAGCAAACATCGCCGTTCGCGTAATCTCAATACGATGTTTGATCGCATCCCAACTACCTCCCGTTTTAGTTATTAATGAACCGAGGTACACAAATTGTCAGCCACTTCACACCCGGCCACATCTGTCTGAATGTAGGCATCCTCACATTGACGATTTGTTATCATGACTTTGGTTTTCTATCTGTTGAACAAGAGACCTATGCTGCGGCTTTTTTTATTTTACTTCCACTTTTGCTGTATTTCAGTTTTAAACCATGATACATTGTCCTCCGCTGTACTACATCGTAAAGGAACAATGTAGCAATTTAAGTGCCGATAATGAATCCGACTTCGCGCACTGACTCATTGGGGTGATGTAGACCCCTGGCGATCATCTCACGCCTTTCACTTTCAACTCTGTTCTTAGATCACTGTTTCTCAGATACCAGGGCTTTTCTATGAGCACTTTTGATATTGTTTTTCAATCAGCGTTGGTCCATAGTTGTTGGGCATAACATAACATAGGTTCCATTATTACCCTCAGGGTGCTCATTCGGTTGTTAATTGCATTACGTTAAACGGTTTACTCTTCTTTCCGATATAAACTGCCTCCGTCTTGGAACTGTTTAATCTAACATTCCACCCTTTGTATATTTCCCAACTTCATTTAAAGCCATCTCCAGTCTGCTTGCCGCTGCGTGTAGATTGGCTCCTTTAGCGAATACTGCTATGTCGTCTGCGAATTGCAGTAACTCGTGGTCTTTCTTTCCTTTGCATTTTTAAGGCACATAATAAGTGAATATGTTGTACAATATAGGGTTCAGTGGGGATCTCTGTAGAAGCCCTTCTGTTGCTGTTCTCCACTCTAGACAGTTCATTGTTGACTTTCACTCTATATTTTCTATCCGTTAAAAATGATTTGATTGTAGTAATCAAATCCATGCATAAGCCCATCATCTGTAGTTTATAAACAAGATTCTCGCGTTAATAACAGGACTACATTTGCAGGAAGTAATGGAATTGCCTTGTTTGGAATGCCATCCTCTCAGCAGGTCTTTCTAGGGTTTAATTACTTATTGCAGTTTGGATATCAGTTGGTTTAAACCATTCTTGCTTATTAGGCCGGCGTTATGTGCTTCATAGTTTGCCTCAGCTACAACCATTTCTAGATCCTTGTCGATTGAGTCACTGTTTCTAAATTGCAGCTCTGGGTGGTTTGCAAGAGCCTCCGGTTTATGTTCGTCTGCATAGATCAATCTGCTTCCTGTTTTTAAATGATCGTTAGTGTTTTCTCCTCTCCCTGCACTTTTCAGATATTTCCAAAACTTGCTTTCCCTTCATTGCCCTCTTAGATTTTGGTTTCTCCATCTATCATGTTTTTTTGTGCTTAATGATGTCTCAGACTTTCCTTATATTTTCCGGTTGGAATTGGCGTGGGAATCGACTGATTCACTTAACCCGTTATTATCTGGTGACGTTCCTATTAGCGTGTGTCGTCAGTATACCTGAGATTCCTAATTCCTACGACTTCTAATGTGCCAATGTCCAATGCTTCTCTCATTGCATACTCCGCGTATATGTTAAAGAGGAGTGGGAAAGGATAGATATTTGCCTCACTTCTGCCTGCGTTTTAGCGCCCGACTATTTTCTCACCTAATTTTATTGAACTGATTTTATTGTCATTCAGCGATTAGATCATGTAAATTAGATGCTATGGTAGATACATTTTGTCCAGAAGTTCCCACATTGGTTTCCATTGGACAGTGTCGGAAGCTTTACGATGACCAAGAATGTTTAATATTTGTCTCTCGTGCCTTTTTCAGCTGCTTGCACATATGGAATTTGTCGGCCCAAAAAAAAGCGAAAATTTGGATACATATGTGCAGCATCGCCTTATTCACCTGTGTGACATA
>WYDF02000010.1:157346-171833 GCA_009867245.2 Adranes taylori
ATCTCAAAACTAACAGAAACGAGTATCAACGGAGCTACACGTCAGGCAATTGATCGACGGACATGGAAAACAACGGTTCAAAGAATTATTCAAGGGCTGGAAGACTGCCCTGCACCACAAAAACATCCTCCATAGAGTCACCACATGTCGGCCACGACGTTGGACGAAGAAGAAGAAGATATGTACAGTATATGAAATTTGTATTGGAAAGCCATTGAGTCCATTACGTGGCTTTTAGAAAAATCTCTGTAACAATCTATTTCTGGAATTACTCCCAAACTATTGTATCCATCGGACTAACATTTTAGTTGACAGGTGTATATTTTTGAAAGGCTTTTTATGTTCTTTTTCTAGATTTAAGATGGCGGAATTCCTGGATTTCAAACAGTTAACAATTGGAATTATGCGCATAAGTATAAATATCCTGTAGGTTCATGAAGATTGGAATACTACAATATGTACTACAATAATGGTACAATATAATCTTCATAAAACGATGTTAGTCTCATTACAATGTTTTTATTGATATAGAATGATATTTTGGTAGATCTTTATATATTAGTATTGCACTCTAACATCTGCAGACCTTTAAACTATAACACTGCATGCTAATGTGCGTTATGTAATAATGTTTTGCAAGACCTTTGAGAAAATAATAAATAGATATTTAAAACAATGTTCATTTTTCGACTACGAAAAGTGCATCGAAGATTCGTCGTTACCCCAATTGCCATCTGACCGCAGACGCACAAAGTAATAGTTACCAGTTCAATCTTTCTAGTGCTGTTGTTTTATATAACATAATGCATGGTTTATTTCTAATGAACTTAGTGTATTTATTTATGTTTAGCAAAATTATTGTTAAAGATAAATATGCTTCTATTTCTATACTTTTAAAATAGAATAGTAGTTCTGCAATTGTAGTAGATATATGGAAAATGTCTTCTTTAATGAAATTTTATATCAAAACTACGCCTGTGTGTAGCTGTGTATGGATGTAATGGCTGACATTCCAGGGTAACTTTGAAACGTCTAGGGCAACAACAACCAAACTTGATACACTACAGTAATGTAATAAGATGTGGGGCCAGGCATCCTTAGAAATTGTAGTTAGGATAGAACAGAATGAAATCAAGTCCTTTATACACATTTAGTTATAGAAAAATGGAGTATTTTTATAAATAGCCGGTAGTCATCTAATTATTTATAACATTTACAAAACTTTTAATTATTTACTCAAAATAGAACGAAGTTACAATTCGCCCAAGATACAATATTGAGATTATAAATCTCAATACTCTTAGGAGCATTAAAAAAATTATTTAAAATGAAGAGGGTTGGTAACTTGAGGGTTTTTCTTTTGAAATCTTCATATCCTTTTCTTGGTAACTATTAACCGATTTCAATCAAACTTGGTAGTCTTGTTATTTTAGTAAGACGGAAGCTATAAGTAAACGGTTTTAGGAAATTCGAAAATAATTAATTTATTTAGATTAATTTATAATCTTAAAAACTATTTTTCATATTTCTTTGAAGTACAAAATATTATTTAAAATCAACTTTATATGAAAATCCCTCCATTCAGTATTAAAGCAAACCTGCTACCTATTATAAAATAAAAAAATCATCTTTATATCTTTATAATTTTTTAGAAAAAGGTAATAATGTAAAAAAATCTATAAAAAATATTACAGGAAAACAAAAATCTAAAATCATATTGTTTCCAACATTCCTCAATGATTTAATGACCAAATTTAATATTTTTTAATAATAAGTCAAATTTATATATAAATGGTTATATCCAATAATAGAATGTTGTACGAATGGAGATAACCATGAGAATAAATGTCAATTCTGTGTATCTCTTTTAATTTTAAGACTAAACATGTACCATTAGATAAAATCTAATCAAAATGTTCATAAATCAAAATAAACAAACTATGGGATTCCCCTCAGAAAGCATATACGAATACAGAATATACCCGGCAAAACTCTTTTAACTAAGGAATGCGGTTGTGAAAACAATCTATTTATAATTTATCATTTTTATCTTATTGATATTATTGCAATTTCTTTCAGTTTAGAACCGACCACAATGACTATGTAACACTCACACATGATAATATTTTAAAATGAAGTTCTGCACATGTTTTGATATATTAGTTTATAGCGATCCACAACAATTGAGAGCGAGAGGCCCCGTAGTCCTCAATTTATTGTTACTGAATGGTAAGACCCTCTACTTAATTTCGTTTGGTTTTCTAATACGAAATATGAGTAGTATTGATATTGACGAGAATTAATTAAAACTGTTCATAATTAAAATATTTCTAACTAAAAATATAGAAGTATAAAAATTAATTGTTTAAAAATGATGTCTATATAAAATTAGTAAATTTGAAAAAAGCCATAATTCTATCTACCAGATGTGACAGTACTAATAACTCATAAAAACGTATTCATTACAAAGAAATAAAAGAAAATATAATGTAAAAAGAAAATGTATTATAAAGTTTACCATTTATCAGAGGACTATCTGAAATAAAATAGAATATAATATTTATCCACTCAAACGCTTGAACGAAGGAGTCCCATCGAAATAAAATTTTTAAATCTAAATCTCATTCTTTCGGCCCGTTGGAAAATCCATTTCGCTTTAACTTGACGTTCAAATTGAATGTTTTTTAGTGTAGAACGGAAGTGGATAGGATAGAGAAGGTAGTAGTAGGTAGGTGTATAACGCGAGATCGACGGAACGTGCATCGTCTCTCACTTCACTTTCCTTGCCCATTATTTTCGTATATTTGTGGTGGGGTTTCGGTTGGTAAGTTTATACTTTATATGAAACAGAGATATTAAAACAGTGGTCATATCCTAATTACTCTATTCTAATTAAACAAATTAATATGTTTAATAGTAAATGTCAATTTTCTAATAAGTAATAAATATAAATATTTGTTACGAAATTGAAAGCTGCATGAAGGAAAACAAGAGTAATATAGAAAACAATCCAACACAAAGTTCAAACTACAATCTAAAATGTACAAACCTTTCAAGTTCTAAATATCATCATTTTCGCTACAGAAATAAAAATTAAAAAATCTGCGAAAAAGCACATCGAAGAACAACTAAACAACATTGAAAGAAAACTGTTAGCAACCCCAAAATACTTGATTACGAAAATTTCATAATTATCAGAAACTTACATAATGAAGTGAAAAACGGCTACTTAAATATAGTCAAAGCAGACAATTTAGCCTCACCTGTAATATTAGTAATATTAGAGATTACAATCATATTAGACTTGTAAAATTGTCACATATAAATTTGTGACATAGAGTTGAGTCAGCTTCAATGAGATAAAACAGTTCTTGTTAAAACACACTCAACTTAATAACCGAGAATTGTTAAATAATTAAGAATTTACTTGCGTAATGTAAATTTTTAATAATTTATGGGGTTTTAAAAAATTCATACATTAATTAAATTGAGAAAGAAACAATCATGTACTTATGGCACTTTCTTTATGGATTAAACCCAAATTTCAATACTTAAAGTACGATCAAAGAATTAATAAAATATAATCATAATACAACACTATTGGCTTTAACATACTCGATTAACAACAAAATTATTTTTTTACGTTCAACAACCATTATTGTAGATCTATAAATAATAAAACAAGTAGTAGTTAAGATTTAGTCTGTCTACACACATGTTAGTACAGATCCAACACAAGTTTCCTCCGATTCAAACATAAATAAAACTACGGCTTAGCAACATTATAATTAATAATTAGAGAGCAATTAACAAGGGATTGGTTTACTGACAATATAACAAAATATATTGGGATTCTGATTTATTACATGTGCATAAAGATTTATTTTCCAACAATAAACTTTAATCTTACATTGAATAAAACTATCTACTCAGAATAAAATCAAAAGAACTTAAGGTATTTCAGTTTCTTGATCAAAGACTTATAATAATCATAAACGCCTACTTACATCTGAACGTCTGCCATAATTCTCACAATGTTATTTAAAATGTTAGAATGTTAAAAGTAGTTTTCGTTTATATATTTTCAGGCCGACTAATCCCCCATGTTCCGTGCCTCGGGAGAAGTTTTATACATCTCACTTCTGCTCACTAGAAGCCTGTTGCTTTTTTTAAATTTTTATTATCTCTTTCTAACACTCCTCTTTCTTTCACTTCATAAATGAAAACACCCATCCTCAACGTTTGTGATTGAGGATGGACTACATTAAGATTCGTTTCCAGTTTCCATTAAGATTCGTTGCATAACACCCCCACAACCCCCCCCCCCGTGTACGCGCCTGAATAACTATATGCACGGAGTAAAAGCTAAAATAAAAATTATGTAGAATATATAGATTCAACACTAAAATAAAAAGTCCAATTCATGCAAGAATTTAAAACTGACAACAACTTGGACCTTATAACCTGACAACAATTGGAATATTAACAAATTGAATGATGGTATACAGCTAAAAATAAACGGGAAGAACATAACAAATGTAAAGGATGTAGCACCTTCTTCTGACATTTCATATTCTACTAGTAACACTTTTATAATTTTTTTAATATTTGCTGATCCATAATAAGGTTTTAGTTTTTAATATAATAAAATTAGAGTTGTATAATAATGTACTATTGGTGAGGCAATTAAAATACGTCACAAACAATTAAAATACGTTTACCATTAAAGACAAATCATATTATATAAAATGCATTGATATTAATTGAGAATTATTTAAGCGTAATTAGTAACAAATACTGCAACATATACTATAACATATTGTCTGTTACACATAGCGCAAAAATAGAAATGGGGAATATTTGGTCGTATATCTGAGCATGTGAGAGAAAGAGAGCTAGTTCATACTAGCCCGTAGAATAAGTGGAGTAGGAATAATGTATGTACGTATAGAAGCGCATACGAATAACCTATTGCTGATATTACCGCTGTTCCATCCATAGGTTAGTCGTACTCATATAAATTGCTGTTATGCGCATGTTGTACACTGGCTGTGGTTAAATTCCTGTGGTCACACTGTTGTGTATGAAAGACGGTGCTGCATAAAGAAATGATGTGTGTAAGCCTCTATATTTGGAAACATGAGCGAAAGCTCCTCGTCTATAAAAGCACGTAATTTAAGTATATTAGAGTAGTTCCAGGATGAGGAGGATGATAAATCCTAAAGCCTCATACAATAAATTCACCAACTCCTAAGTATAATATCCTAAAAGGGAGTGGAGTTTATTGGGTAAGAATCCCACACTATTGGTTGCATCGGGCATCCTTTGTCTATTGAAGATTTCCCACTTCCTACGCAAAACAAAACAAAAAAAAGTACATTAGAGTTAGTTTCCTGGTTTTTCTGATTCCGAGAGCAACAGCCAGTAGAAGAGCCCTAGCCATGACGCCGACGAAATAGACAACCGAATCAGCAGTTATACCAGCAGTCTAGCAACCGAGTCCACCACGTTTGGTAAGAAAAACTCATATACCGTTTATTGCTATATAAATTGCATGTATTGTGAATAGCCAATCTACGTTCACTAGGGTTAGTGTTTATGCTCAAGTGGCGATAGCAGCTACGTTCACGAGGGTGTTATTGGGACTAATTATGATTTCCTTTACTACTCCATTCACTAGCATGCGTTAAGCGCTAACCTACGTTCACGAAAGTTAGTTGTTGAAGCTCAGCCTACAGTAATACTTCGCGTGTTATTGTAACCTATAGTGATTTAATTTTCTATTACCTGCACTAAGGCGTCACACGCCAGCCTACGTTTATTATCCTACGTTTGCTAATGCTCAGACGACAGTGGCACTTACGTTCACGAAGCTGTTACTGCAACTGGTAGTGATTCCGTATCATATTAGCTGACTTATGTGACATTAACACTTACGTTCACGAGAGTCATACTTACGTTCCTGCCTTACGCGTTATCCATATCATGCCGGCGGTATTGACGGATAGAGAGAAAACCGTAAGAGTATACTTAGAGTACCGTAAGAGTTTACTACAGTATACTCTTACATTACCGTAAGAGTATACTTAGACTAACCCCTACCGTCTGCTTAAGTGTATTTGATTGTTCGTACATGCTTCTCACATTTTCATTGTTTCTTTGTTCTATCACTGCACTTATTAATTTGAATGCACCGTTGTTAATTTTAATGTATCGCTTTACGGATATTGCTTTGTCAACTGTATATTATAAAAACCGTCGTAAAGGCTATAATAATTTCATTTTATATTCATTTTATTTGATCGAGAATTAATATTTTCTTCCTCTGTTGTGTATAAGAGAATGATAGACGGTTTTGTTAAATCTTTAATGCTGTTCCACTCATTAGCATTTAAGTTCAATATAGATACCCAGCAAGAATGTGAATCATCTTGTGAATCAGATACTTACAGATACAGTACTTACCAACTAAGTCTATCTAAGCTCTCAGTAAGCGCCTGAGGACCGAAGTAACAACAACATCCAGCGAGCGGTCTCACGTTAAACTGACCTGGCGCACAAGTGAATTTCTGAACCTTTGCACCTTATATGGCAATCGCTAATGCCCCCCATTAATAGCGTCACGAGTGGGATTTCCGTTAGCATCTTAGCAGGGTACGTCATATATTTTGACACTGGAGCGAGAGTCTGTCACAGTTGTACTTCCTTATTATTTTTTCTTTGAAACCGGTTTCGATTTTTAAAAAACATCATCAGGCACTCACATTAGCACTCACATCAATATCGTCATCAGCGACTGATGATGATTTCTTAAAAATCGAAACAGATCACAAAGAATAGAAATAATAAGGAAGTACAACTCTAATTTTATTTTATTGACTTTTATAAATGTACGGAGATTATAAATGTACACTAGTATGGAGGTTGTTAGCTTGATTCTAAGGTTGAATAATGAAAACATGTCAGGATTCGATAGTGTACCGTCTATTGTAGTAAAGCATTGTGCACAGTTAACATCTCCAATACTGGCAAACGTTATTAATTTGTTAGTTACGTCGGAAATATACCTTGAAAACAGATGTTATTGTTCCCAAACATAAAAAGGGTGAAAAGGACGATCCGAATAATTATATTCTAAGTTTCAATTCTACGTACTTTTTCAAAGATAATTGAAAAGTATGTATATAATAAAGTTCTCTCATGTCATGTTTAAAATCATTAAGATATTTAATTTAGGTGTCTGAATGGTTTCATGTCTGGATTATCTACAGAGGCGACATACACTGAATTTATTAAGGTATTCATGATATGTTTGATAAGGGTGAATGTATTCTGGGCATATTTTTTGACTTAAAGAAAGCTTTTGGTTCTCAACTCTGAAGTTAGAATCTATGAGTGTCAGAGGGAATATTAAATCGTGGCTTTTGTCGTTCATGTCAAACAAAACATTTGTCACTTTTTTTTCGGCGTTGATTTTATGAATAACTGGCAAAAGTGACTGGCAAGAGAAAATTCTTTTAATTGGGTAGAAGTCATTGCAATTGCTAACGTGGTGTGTACGTTTCAGATTATATCAAAAATTTATCTAGGCAGTTAACGGTAAAGTATAACCCTAATAATCACAAATTGCTTTCTATAAGAGACGCATAAATTTAAATAATCAATTAATACTGATTTGGGCAGATACCACACGAAAATTAAATAAATAATTATTCGCACGTTCAATGTCAATAATGCCTCATCAAAATAATAAAATAAAATAATATTTGTATTTAATTACTGCGTGCAATTTGATTAATAAATATGGCGAGCAATTATCGTCAAACAGATTCCCACTTTATTTATAATTATTCCACTTTCGCTATTCCTACTGTCACAAACTAATTTAGATCACGCACTGTTACTCTACTACGAGTTCATTTCGATTTATTTCAATAAATCAACTTGTTGCCTAATCAATAAAATTTATTTCATTCCAAGAATTCAAATTAAAACTAATTATTAAATTATTATCCAACTCCACTCTGCCCCATACCTAACTACCGATACTTATTTAACAATCTAATTTACTCATTATTTAATTTGGAATAAATTATAATTTAATTTAACTTAATTTAATTTATTATTATATTTTCACGACACTAACCGACGAGGATTCATTTTGCCTTTTAATTGTGATGAACAACTATTCTTTCCTGTGAGAGCTGTGAGTTTTATTCATTTCTTTGTTTCCCACTTCACCTCTCAAATTTTTCTACCAAACTTACGATCAGTATTTGTCACTACTTTCTCCCTACCTCTAGTAAATTGCTATAATTTAATGTATTCTCACGTAATTACCTATTACCCCTACTATGTTAATTACTTTTGGCTATAATGGACTCATGTTCAATCCAATCTGCTAGAAAGAACTCCTGAAAGAAAAATCGCTGCAAAATATGATATACTTCACTGTGCTCAGTGCATCAAGAGCTTTTAAATAAGGTATGACTCTTAATTTCCGGCGGGAGTCCATAAACCGTAGTACTCACGCCCTATTTATTCTATTGTACCTATTTTATTGACAATTAGCTGGACATTATATTTCTCCTGCTTCGTATCAGCTAGACCCTGATTCCTACCTGTTTCCTATCAGCTAAATCCAGATTCGTATTAGCTGGCCTTGGTAGCTACCTGTTTCCTATTAGCTGAACAATGTATCTCTCCTGTTTCCTATAAGCTTGAACCTATTTCATTTATCTGTAGTATATGATTAATATTGCCCATGTGTTTTACAATATATAGGTACATATGATTCTCTATAGTATTAATAAATTAAAATATACTTATTATATTGTAAGAATTTTTTATTAAATTTTAAAAAAATATAATTTATTTTATATCATTAGTTTCATTTATTGCTACCAATAACCTCAAATGCTATTGACTTAGTTAATATACACACTTACAGAATCTTTTATATACATCATAATACGCATGGCTTAGTTGACAGAGCATTAGACGTGCATTCAGACCGAAGCAGCGTACATAAAAAACAATTCGATTTGGTTATAGCTAACTACATAATATAATTATTTAAACAGCAACACTACTCCATCTAGCGTCAAATGTGAAGCACTCCATTCCGTCAGCCTATCAATCATTTGAGGGACATATACGAAATGATGTGTCGAGCGGTGTTATAATGATTATTTAAATTCACGGTGACAATATACGAAGATATAAGAACAATGCTCAAAATAAAAGTGAAAATCGCCTGAAAATCGAATAGATAAAAAAACAAACGCCAATATTTTATAAGATTCTATCATAAAAATATGGTGAAAGCGTCACTAGCATAGCATCCCCACAAATGACAGCGTGAAGAAGAAGAAAATTAGAATGCATTAAGCCAATGTCCAGGCGGCTGACTGGCAATTCAGAATCCGCTTTCGCCTACTACTCATATTGTAACGCGATAAAATTTAGTCTACTATAGATACTTTACGTACTTTCATCTTAATAAGTCATGAAAAATAAATTCTTGGAAATATTTGAGTATTTCTGTATTAATGTTTACAAATTTTACCGCAAAATGTTCATTTGTTGACATTTGTGGGAACTAAATCTAGTCGGCTACAGTGAAGGGTAGAAATAAAACATGTGGATAGTTCTCAAGAACGTCAGTTGAAAGTATTTTTCTAAAAATAATTAAAACTATAATTCGTGTAGTGCTTTAATTTCTGAAATGTCTATAGCACAAATGTGAGTAATAATTTATTGACTAGTTTGAAAATCTCAATTGTGTTTGAATTTATTAAAGTTACTAATTTTTATTGCAAATTCATTTACTCTGAAATTAAGTTCATTCTTATATAAAGCTAATGCATTAACGTACTAATTAAATGTTACTGGGTAGTTAATACAAATATTTGCAAATAAACGTTAAACTTAATTTCATGTGTGTAAAATTTTTAATGAATAGAATAAATAGAAATAGAATTGTATTTTATTATTGTATGAGCTACATTGACCCCATATAATTTCATCGTGATCGATTAGTCTATAAGAACCAAAGAAAAATAAAGTTTCTTGCTGTACCTGCTTATTTTCTATGATCCCGTTTGAAGTCGGGCACGTTATATTACTTGAAGTGAATTTTATAAATTTATTTCTTAAATACAAACGTCCCCTACTAAAGTGTCGTGCATTTTTTAACGCATTCCAACGCATTAATATTCCAAGTAAGTAAACTCTTAATACAATATAATCAAGTTGTATGTACTAAAAACATCAATTACTGAAATCAACATTAAGTTGATCAATCTTTGGTGCAAGTGGTATATTTCTATAGTTCTTTTAAAAAACTTGTATGCTAAAGTTTAATAATTTTTAAATCATTAGAGGCATAATTTATTAACACAATAGTTTGAGGACTACTGATATATGTAGAGTTATTGTCGCGCGGTACAGTGGTATGTAGAAGAAGGGAATCGCGAGTAAGGCACCTCTTTCTAAGGCAGCGCGCGCGGCGAAGTAAAAGTGCTCTTGATAAGCGTGATTTAGCAGCCCCGGGGATATTGATTTTTACGTCCCTCTCTCGCGGCTATAAGGGTGGCACGGCTGTGGTGGTTATATGGCGGCACCAACTACCACCCACCCCATTCGACAGAGGTTCAAAGGGTTGCCAGTATGTAGAAAACATAATTATAAGATATCTATATGATCTTATGAAATATATGCTTAAGCAGAAAATACAATTCGTTTTGCTATACTCAAAAATACTTTTATGGCATGATATATATTTTTAAATAAATACAATTTTTTTTGTTTTATTAATAAACATTTGAAATCCGTACTATATACATACTTGGGCATATCGCAGAATAAAAATGCATATTTTTTACAAATTAAGTGAAGGTCAAATTTGCTGCAGGTCTTCCATCACAAAGAAAGTACAAATTCGTAAAAAGGCGTAAGGATTATTTTATAAATGCATGCAATATGGAGAACAATCTTATGAATCGTCGTGGAATGGCGGACAATCCTTCCTTGTGTGTTGCTATACACATTTCAAGGTCTACTAACAGATGGATATCTTCAAGTCTACATTGGTGATAAATTATTCCATTTGAACTAAGCAACATTATGCTGGATGAAAAAAAGCTTCGAACTTGGGGAACATCAGTTACCCTCTCTGAAGGTGGTATGTCGCGACTTGGTCGGGATTCCGAATGTCTTCTTGGTAATTGGTTCGAGTGGCTACTAGAAATGAGGTGTCTGCTCTTGTTAATCTGGACGCCAGAGACTTGGTCCTAAATCTCGGAATAAAATGTATGAGAGAGTGCACACAAGTAAAAATCACAATCAATATAACAATAAACACAACTTTATTAAAAATTTAAACGATAACAGCAGTATGGCTTCACGAGGGTCAAGAATAGATTCAATATTACATAAAATACAGCCATAACTTAATTACCTTAATGAAATGATAGCTAACTACTAAATGATTAATACAATGTACAGACTCATGTAATAGACACTCAGCTTCATATTTACACTTTCTTAGTTTACTTTAAATTTTAACGACTCAATCCCCACCCTAATTACAAGCTAATACCGCCTTCGGCAGCGAGTTAATAATTTATATAAAAGACACTAACATAGTCTTAGCAAGAATTGATTAACCAGATAAAATCCTAATTTTCAAATATAACAAAGGCATACAAAGGCACAAAATATAAGGTTAGTTAAAGAAGATACTTAACTCACCTATGTTTCAACGATGATCCCGGACAGTTGGCTAAAAGACGACTTCACAATTCGGACAAGTGCCTATCTCGTCGCCACCGAAGACATTCTAAATTCAGATGAACGTTGTTCTTGCAGCGCTCCAAAATGGCTGCTCAACACCAAACACCACAATATACACGCCATTCCAAAAAATCCTCTTAACTCATCCTTACGGTGAAGATCTCCTGGAAAACGAGTTAACATCCACCGCAAGGCATCGCTAAACAATGGTGCCTAACGGCATAATTTAAAAACCTCTAATATATCCCATCCCATTATGATTATTTTTCGCTCACAAAGACATTTTATACTTATAAAATTCAAATTAGTAGGAGCCAAGAAATTAGCTGCCATGTGACACATATTATAAGATGAGAGTGATCACATTCGGCTTCTACAACTTTAACAGAGCAGGATAGATCCCCTACACTCGCCCTCCAGTTACAATCAACAAAATTCCATTGAATCAACGGCTCTTACGTACTCAATCGACCAATAAGAAAATTCAAAACTTATATGTCGCCAAGAGGTACGGCAACTCCCGCCAGGCAATCGCCTCTCCAAACAGGACAATAAACAGTAGCACCAAGTTCCTACAATAATACGGTTTGAACAATTCATATCGCTTAAGTAACGTCTACACGCAGTGATCACTGACGGCTCAGTTATTTTAAGCTTAGGAACAGTTACCTTAAGCAAAAGTTATTTTAAGCTTAAAATCCACTTAATCACAGCACTCAGCCTGCTGCTTACTAGTCGTAAGAATTACTCTTACGATTACAAACTTCTAATATCACACTTATATCACCCTCAAAATCAGTACTTTTATCGTAAATAAACGTAAGCCTTTTAGCTTAGAAATATTCTCAACAAGCCGAATCCAAGGCGTTATTATATTCAAGCGGTATTTATTGGTAACACGAGTGCCATAAATGTAACTGGATCTAATCAAACTCACTTTTCCGATGTCAATAATATTTTCACAAGAGACACAAGTGAATGAAAAAACACAATAATCAACCAAATGCACAAGTAAACAAGCTTATAATTTATTACTTAATTATTTTTTTCTTGTATTGGCAATCTAGACCGCATAAAAATCGGCTAATATTTTGCGTTCAAGTTCCAATTCAACCAGCTTGGAACAAGCATGTAATTTAACCAGCTAAAAACAAACTGGTTACAATCTGCAATAGCAAAAGTTCCCATAATTATCATAATCTTTATCGCAGCTGTAGATGGGTCAGATGATCATCCACAATAAAAGCTATTTTTTATTTTGAAAAAAACAAGTTTTATGGCTTTTTGTTTACTAGTTCAAAAAAACATGGATAAATAGAGCCAAAGGAACATTGCGATTAAAAAAATTGAGTCATTAGAACATTGGAATATAAGGAAATCATTTGTGAAAAAGCAATTCCAGCAGTAAAATCAAAATACCATACCAGTAACAAGCACAACACAATTCTCATACAGGATAACACGAAATTTCATCCTGATGGATGATGAAAAAATAGCAGACGTCTTTAGAGACGGCTGGTTTATTCGACTTAAATGACCAATCAGAAAATTCCAAACTTAAAAGTCGGGCCAAGAAGTGCGGGAAGGCCCACCTTGCAATCTCCCCTCCAAAAAGGAGCATAAACAGTAGCACAAACACCAAAAAATCTTAAGTTCCTACAATAATATAGTCTGAACTATTCAAATCGCTGCACGCAGCGACCACTGACGGCAAACTTCCTCAACTATTTGGAACAGTTCCTTAATTTTCAGTCATTTATTTAAAGCTTAAAATCACTTTTATCTTAAGCTTAAAATGCACACAGCTGACGGAACAGTTATTTCACAGTTAGGGACAGTTAAATTAAGCAAAAGCTATTTTAAGCTTAAAATCCACTTAATCACAATTCACAACCTACTGCCACAAATACTCTACATCATACTAGTGTCACAAGAATTACTCTTATGATTACAAACTTCTAATCACTCATATTTAACCAAATACAACCCTAATAATACCCTAACCCTAACGGCTATCGACCCCAGGATATAATCCTGTGCCATCTATAGCATTGAACTTATACTAAGGTTGTCTAAAGAATTTGGGAACGAGGTGCCACTATGTATAAGTCATATGACTTTCAACTTGCCAAATTACGTACCTGTCACCTGTTTTGACACATAAGCACCTGAAATTTTTTTATTCAGGTAATCTGTTACGGGAGTTCCTTGGAAACAAACAAAAATATACCAAGTAAGCGGTCATAATTCACAATTATTAACAGATACATTGCAAAACACAATTCTATCCCGAGGTAAGCGAAATCGTTAGTTTTACCGTAAATAAACGTAAACAAAGCTTTTTAGCTTAAAGCGGGATCCAATGCGTTACTATATTCAAACTGTAGTATTGGCCAAAAAGGAAGCAAAATGTAACTGGAACTAATCAAACTCACTTTTCCGATGTGAGTTTCACAAGAGACAGAAATGAATGAATAAATACAATCATCATCATCATCAAACAGCCTGTTTCTCGTCCACTGCTGAACATAGGTCTCTCTCAATTTATATCGATATTTATATCGAGAGGAAATTAGCCATTTCCTATCACGCTGGCCAGTGCGGGTTGATAGGTGGTCAAAGTTAGAACGATATTTCCTTCATTCTAGGTTGAACGGTTATACCGCCGTGACTCGGTCGCCAGAGCCTCTT
>WYDF02000010.1:177961-196545 GCA_009867245.2 Adranes taylori
CTCTGACCGGGGGCCCCTTCCGGCTGGGGGCCCGTGGCATTTTGCCGACTTGCCACCCTGTAGTTACGCCACTGTTCCTCACGCATCCTATTTACCAGATTTAACCCCCACCCCCCCTCGGAAAATTTTCTGTTTCCAAACTTGAAAAAATGGCTCGGTGCTAAAAGATTTGCCAACACTAAAGAGGTGAAGTCTGCTGTTTATGGTTATTTTGAGAAGCTCGATGATTCTCACTATAAACAGGATAGCGAAGCTATTGAAATTTACACTTCACAAAATGACCTTTGAGAAGTAACACTTTCGGATGTTTATACTAAATTGAAGCATTGCAAAAAGCCTAATTACCCTTAAAAAGGCTATTTTCGGTTGAACTACACTCTCAGCAATGTGGTAATTCTTAACCGTTCAAGAATCGTGAGAACATAACGACTTTTTATTTAAAATTCTGACCAGAAAAAAAACAATAGTGATCCCATAAATAGCTACAAAAGTAAATCATTAGATTTTATTACAAAATAAAGAAACTTTATATATAAAAAAAATGTGAATATTAAAATATATATTTATATGCATCCTGAAATAATTTAAATTGTTCCTTATGCCAGAGGTTTTATCTTGATTGAATTGAACTTAGGTCGTAAAAATTTATGACTACTTACGGCATAAAAGTTAATTCCTTTATAATAAAATTCGTCGTAAATTTTCGTTTGTGAGCATATTGGTTCAATTGCAAGAATGAAATGAGATTATTTCGAATAGCAAAGCGAAATCATAAATATGTATTTTAATGTCACTAACAGCTTTTAATACTTGCTGGCTAGATTTATTGGTTTCAATCATTTAATTATCAATTTAAAAACGCTAATGGAGCAGCAAGATAATGTAAGTGTTGGATTTTATTAATATTATTTTGATTAACAATTTTTACATCTAAAAGTAGTACAAAACTTTTAGCAACACTTTTTGTTTAGAAAAGTCAACACGCATTGTACGAGGATTGTTCGGTAACTACGTGGTCTAACAAAAAAGTTTTTTTGACAAAAAATATTTTATTTTTCAATATAGTCTCCTGCTCGCTCAACACACTTATTCCAACGATATTCCAAATTAGCAATGCCTTCATTGTAGGTCGATGAATTATAGCAGCGATTATCTCTGAATCAGACGAAAATCTCTTACCGCCGAGCCATTTTTTCAGATTTGGAAACAGATGATAATTGCTGGGAGCTAAATCTGGGGAATAGGCCGAATAGGGGAATAGGTCTGATCATTCTGATCTTGCTTTCTGTTGCATCCATCTTGATACCGCGATGATTCTTGTTTTTCCCAGATTTGGTTCTGAATTTTTAAATGCTATTCTAACCATAAATTGCCCTTTGTTATTTCGAAATTTTGTTTCTTTGTATATCTTTTCACATTTTTTATCATCCTCGCTTAAATCTCGTTCTACATTTATCTCTTCTCGTTGCTAACACCATTAAGTCAACTGCATCCACTCCATCTTCTGTTTCTGTCCAAATCTTCTGTCGGGGTAAACCTAACAATTGAGCAGCCTCTTTAGTGATAAAAGACGTTTAGGACCTGTGACGAGCTCCCACTCGCGACTAATTGTCGCAAACAGATATCTTAATACTACAGAATCTTTCTATTCTCCCGGCACGTGTAACTCGGGCGCCAGGTCCGTTTAACGTGAGACCGCACACTGGAAATGATGTTGGTGTCTCTCCGGTCCTCAGTCGCTTACTGAGGGAACATTCAGCTGTAGTCTTCTGAGTTGCCCAGATGTTCGAGATCTTACAGGCAACAGAAATGAGTGAACTGAGAGTACTATTAATGAGTGAAACTGTATTAATGATTTAACAAAACCGTCTATTATTCTATATAGACTATGCAAGTAAAGAAAGAAATACAATTGCACAATTAAATGCCAATTAATTAAAAATAAACAGTAGCGCAATAATAGCAGTAAGGAAATATTTAGTCAAAAATATTAAAATAATCTAGAAATCAATTAAAAAGCGGTGCGTATGAAAACGTGCGGTGATATGATAATGAAACAATAATAATGAGGGGAACATGTAAAAGCGGGGTAGCATAAAATGGGGAGAACGGGTTTACTTAACACAGCCAATCGAATGATGAAATGACATAAATATTAAGAAACCGCTATAGGTTACCGAACACTGCGGTTCTCGCTTAGTGTTACCGTTCTCAAGTGAATAAAACAAGTCGCGGTTGACGTTTGTCGAGCAATATACACTAGTAAGATGGAGTGAGAAGGAACACTACAAGCCACAATAACACTGCGGTTGACGCTTCGCGTTATCGTTGCTAAGTGACTGAGCCTAACCCGGTTCTCGTTGATTAGATTCATACACTCTAGTTATATAGGAAGTAGGAAAGGAAGAAGGGGAGAACATAGATAACAAACAATAAAACAGTGTAAAATATATGAAAACGCTCACTGAATGTTTACTCTATCTAGAAATTAGAGCAAACAAGTGCTGGCTGGTTGTATCGAGTTCAAAAAGAGAACTAAAATATTCGATACAACGCTGTGTTGTTTATTGCGTTTGTCTCCACAGACTCTCTTTCTCCGTTACACGGTCTATATGGAGCCACTCTATATGGAACAATTTTTACGTGACATGGTCTATCACACAAATCAGCGAAGCAACAGAAGGCCCCTCACATAACAACAAGCCAAGACGCATATGCTATTCAGTATGACGCGCATTTCAATCCATATTAATTACGTTCCCCGATCCTATCTAATAGCGTTATATGCGTTTTAATTATTATCTGGATAGTGCGTACCCACTCTCACATAGTCTATGTTTCTATAGAAACCAAAATTAACAACGGAATTGTTCTAGGTTTTAAATTTATTATAATTTAGTAAATAAAAGTTTTTAAAAAACCATCACTCGGCTACGAAATTTTAATTACTAATCCACTCAATTCATCCCCACTTTTCTATATACGCATCAGCGAGTGTGCTGAGATAAGTGTGTATGCTACAAATACTACAATATACGAATAATCTTAACGCTAATAACTTCTCATTATTATAATAATATTGCTATAAGAGTAGTTCATGAAAATATTCCATACACAAAATTAATTTAAGTAAAACAATATTCTTACTATTAAAATTAAGAAATTCTTTATACTTTTTTAAGTACACAAGTGGGGATTGGGGTAATGCAAAAATGGAATAGTAGATGCTTCAGCAAAGGTTCTCTGGGAATCCATCCGTTAGTTTCATCCATCCTGAATCATGCGCTTCATAATGCTAAAACTCGGCAGGAAGAAAATCAAAAAGACTACTGCAAAAATAGAGTGGAGGTTGTGTGTGGAGGAAAGCAAGAGATCTCAGTATAGCATTATGTGAGTATGAAGCATTGGTATCTAAAAGCAGAGACATATTTGGAACAACAAAAGTTAATTCTCGAGTGGTATAAATACATTCTCACCAGGAAATATTGATATATTGGACTGCTGCGAGTAAAAAATCAGGAAAAATATAGTAAGTCGATTGGATACAGGTGGTTGGAGTGGTATCATCGCCGACCACGCTTGTCAAATTGCAACGCGAAGCTAATTAAAAGTCCTCATGATTATTAGTTCTACTGGATGTACTTTGAATACTCATAAGTCATGAATTGCTAAATGACAGGAAATGTTTCATTTCTTTACGCATTGTTGTCCAATAATCAAATTAGATGTAGAAGTTCAAATATGTTTTGCATTAATGAATATATGTCATATTAAACTAACTTAATCCTTAATATGTAAATTAATACCTCTCAAAGAGTAATCATTATTTAAGCGTTCAATTAAATATCCTTGTATATCGATTATTGATTGTCGCTGCAAATTATTGGAGCAAGTGAGATAGCGGTAGTGAGTTCGTAGGCGCTAAGTGAGAAGTAGAAAGGGGTAAGAAAGCAGCATATGACGGTAAGAACTGTAGAAGGCGATAACCGCAGCAATTTTAGCGCGTGCCTAAGCCGAGCCAAGCCTAGTCGGGCTGAGCAGTTCTAGCTGTAGGCACGAGCCTTTCGACTCTAGTAGTTAGAGTAGGAAATTGTATACAAGCTACAATACCTTATTCGGTAATGACTTAGGTGACAGTTTAAGGGGAAAAATTAGAAGGGAGCTATAGTAATAGCTAGAGCAGCTGTTGGCAAATGACTCGCTAGACAGTTGATGTAGGGGAAGCAAGCTCTTATAAATCAGTTTTTTAAACACCCACGGGAATCGATGGTTAGATTTCTTATACAAAAAATAAACTTAAAGAATATAGTGTATGTGATGCCTGTAGCTCAAATGTAAGTTGAAATTACATTAATATTTATTGACTAGTTTAAATATCTCAAAGAAATTAATTTCTAACTAATTTTTTAATCTAAAGTAAAACTTATAAAGAATGAACTGCTTAATGTTTCTTGGCAATTATTTTAATTACTTGAGAATTGATGTTAAAAGAAATATTGAGTTTTATTATTGTGTTATTATTTTATTATTGAGTGTTATTATTTTATATGTTGTGCTGACCCGATTTAATTCAGAACTATAAATAAATTTATAATAAAGAAATAAATTAATAAATTATATTTTAAATCCCTTTTTGATAGTTGGGTAGGTTTATACAGTAAGTGGCACTTAATTATCAAGTAAAAACCCCACCCCACTATGTTGTCAAGAAAAAAGTAATGTGATGATATTAGGAAGTAAAACTGTGCGTTTAATTAATAAATATTGCAACTCAAATTGTCAAAGATAATTTGAGCCACCTAATATCGTCAATTACGTCATCACATCATTATTTGTTTCAATTTCATATATTTGTTTTAAAATATTTAAGATCTATGGAGACCTTTAGAACTTTAAATGCTTAAAATATTCACAAACGAAAAATTATGTTGACATAATGCACCAACCCTTATTTCAATTTTTTCCATTCACAATAAAATTAATACCGAATTCTCCAAAGAGCACTTCCGACCCTTCGCCGTACAAAAGTTTTCGCGATTGCTTTTATATCCTAAATGTTTGCTTTTCAGCCTAAAAAGAATTTATTACTTGATATATCGCTTGGTTTATTCGAAAGGGAGACGCAAACTATTAGGGTAGTTTAAAGTATGGCAGATATAAATTCATATCGGATTTTTTTTTATTTTGTATACTTATCTTGAAAATATTGCAATATGTACTAGCAAGCAAGTTTTCAATTTTTATAGAAATTAAAAGCTTTAAATAGAATTTTCTGAAAATACAGATTTGGTAAATGCTTCTAAAATATAGTTTTCAATAAACTACTTCGACGTTTTGAGTATTTCTGAGACAAAATAAATTGCAGAAAAATGTCAAGTAATTCAAGTATCTCAGTTATGCATAAGCTACAAAAATCGTGATAAAAATCAACCAACTTTTTCCTTCTGTCAATCAAAAAAACCTTTCTTGGTATAACTAACATCAATAACAATATTCTTTGTTATCCTAACTAATTTTACAAAAATAAAGCAAAAAATTTCCACGCCATTTTATTTCTTTCCCTTAATTTCCTTCCCTCTTCTTTCTCTCCTCCATAATTCTTTCCATTATCCCTATACCTTTTACTCCTCCACCTAAACACACTCTTACATTACCCGCCAAACAGATTTCTTCTTCGCTTCAAATCATTCCCGTACATGCATTGACCCAATCCTCCCACCATCCCTCACCCCTTCAACGTATAATACAAATTATCCCGCTACATCCAGTACTTGTTTCCCCTTTCCTCACTTCCACATCTAAATCGCGCAAACATTTTTTCCATACTTACGTACTCTGTCATATACTCTGGTATTCCTTCCCTATTCATTATACTCAATATTTCTTACTTCACCTCCCATTACTCCATCTTCTCCATCTTTCTGGCCTCTCAATATCATTCATCCTTATCCCAACTTAATTTACAGCTTCGTCCACATCACACATTTTCTCGAAGCATCTTTTCACAGACCATCCTATTCTTTCATACATATTCTTCCTCTCTTTTGCCCATTAATTCAACCAACTACCCCTTCATGCATCCTCCAAAACTTTTCAAATAAAACATTTTCACCAATCTCTCCAACTCATCCACCATCACCTTTCTCTAATACTAACTTAATTATTCGTTTGTTCCAACATTTATACTTCCCACATTCTTGCAAAACTATCTCACTCGGTGTTGACCTTTTTCACTCCAATTATTCTCTTAAATACTCTACACATGTCCAACCTTTTCCTTCTATAAATATACAAAATTTCAAAAAATAAGTATCGGACTAATTATGAAAAAACATAGTCTGTTCATGCATTCTGGTTTAGTCAACAAAATAGCGCAATTTAGATCCTTAGAAATCTCAACGGGACAAAGAAATCATTCTATTGGTCGGAATTACAAATCTTCCTAAAGATTTTAGCAGAAGTTTCCTTCAAGACACGTCTAAGTGACGCCGGTTACTACACAAGGTGCGACCGGCCAGCCGACCACCAGAGCAACTTCTTCTCATCTAATTCAGATAAAAGGACCCACTCAATCTAGAGTTCCTCAGACGCGTATTTTCTTGAAGAGCGAGCTAATTCGCACTCCCGAATCTGATTTGTTCAAAGTAAACGCCACCATAAAATCGCTAATTTTTATTTAAATTTAATTCAAACCAGTTAGCAGCAAAATTCTACCATCATTAGGTCAGGTATACACATATACTACATTCATTAATTTTTTCATTCTCTCGTCACTCCCTTCTTATTTCATTCACTCATATCAATATTTTATAAAACCTTCCTTGACAACATTTTCGTCAATGAAAAAGCGAGAAGGTCCACATCAGTGTAAGAGGGAGACCAACCCCCCATCGCACCCACACAACAAAGATGGCAGAGATACCACTCCTGAGGCACGTGAAGATCATCACCGAGAATTGTTCCGTTTTTACTTAGGCGATAGCGAATAAATCCTACAAATTCATTTTTTTAGACACAGAATTACCTCTTATCGTCAACAATTGACCTCACAACACTTTCATATCTTCGTCATTTTAACTGGCTTGATCAACGTTCAATATCTTCGTTAAACATTCATAATTCAACCATTTACTTCTACCAACGTCCTGGAGAATCAGAAGAGAAGCCGAATCAGAACAAATTAATATCAAAATATTTTTATTTCGTTATTCTACTTGATATTTTGCTAATGGAATATGGTACGGAATCATCCTAACAATTTTTTGCATAATAAATAGAAGCTATACATGATCAGTAAATTAAAATCGCGAATCTAGTCATATAATGAAATTATAAATATTAAGGAACAATAAACCATATTATTTTACTTCGTTATTGCGTATATTAATTTTTGTGTTTGAGTACTTTATTATAATTATAAGAACAGCAAATTTCTATCTCAACCCTGTATTATGTACATGCACGAACATTTTATGTTACAAATATACAGAATAAAAAAATAAAAGCAGTATAATGTATAAAAGAATAAGCTTTGTTTAGATAAATTCTGTAACACACTGATTACGGATCAAATGGAATAATTAGGAATATATAAGACCATTAATTAGAAAGCAGAAATAAAACATTAAATCAAACAACAGTGTTCCTAGTCTAAAACAAATGATTCATTCAATAAAAAAAACCACCTATAATGTGACGCGTTTGAAGGACAACCACAGTCTAGTCATCAGACTGAAACAGATTGCAATACAGAGGAAACATCGTTACATCGTACATTACAAAAATACATCGTTTGAAAAAAGTCGAATATTACAATTTTTTGAAATAAAGAAACAAATCACGATCAAAAATTAAACTTCAAATATGCACTTTCTTTAAGAATTATTTCCGATGTTTTAGAAAGAAAGTAAAGGAAAAGATTTTCTTTTATATTTATTGTTGAAAAACCATTATATGTATTAACCAAATAAATTAACTAAAATAAAAACTGGCAAAAACATATATTTTATATTGGCATGACAAATAGAAATTTTCAGACTGGGTTTAAAGAGCATTGTAACGCTACTAGATTAAGTCACTCAGAAAAATCACAGTTTGCGGAACATGTTTTGAATGACACTCATAATTTCACTTTAATAGATGATACTAAAATATTGCATACGTCACAGAATAAATATTACATCAGCAATAATAGTAAGTCAAATAATTTGCTAAATATACAAACTGATTTTAACAATTTTAATGTAATGAAAGACTACTGTTCCAAAAACTCGATTTAATAATCACTTGCATTATAAGTGAGCTTCCAAGCCTAGCAAATTCACATTGGCATGTTTCGTGGAAAGTGTTTCATGACATGTTTCGTTCTGATGAAGTGGTAATCGTACTTCGATATTCATTTTTGATATTATTAAAAACTTTTTAAAAAGCATCTCTTAATAAATTACATTTTGGTAATCTTATTGTAATTGTACATTGACATATAAGTTGCCTATATTAATACTTGATTTTCATAAGTTTTGACGTCATTTAAATTTTATTGTTTCAATTTTAATAATTTGTTGAGCAACTTTGTCATCCATTCTTCAAACGGTCTCTTTCCGGTAAGATGAAAAAAGAGAAAGAAATCGATTTAATGTTAAATATGTTAGTCTTAATGTTAATAACACTCATTTATTTTTAATTATTTTTTGCATTAGAAATTCTAAGATAATAACTTTGATCACTAGTAGGAGCAATGCTGTTTGATTTAATTCAATTAGTCCAAAGTACTTTGAACCTTTAATTATTGAAATAATATTGGATAGACAATTTTTACCTGTGGACTATGATAAGGCGGATTTTGAACCATGCCCGGATGATCTTGTTGCTGTGATGGTGGAGGCCCTGACAAATATAATGGTTGTTGGTAACCTCCGGTCGGATCATGCATTCCCATACTGTTATTTTCCTGCTGATTCGGTTGCTGTTGTGATGGATGCATACCGGATGGATGATGATAGTTGCCCATGTTCGTTTGTTGCGGATGTTGATCGGAGTGCGAATGTGGCGGATTTTGATTTTGCTGCTGTGGATTGATGGCGGGAATATCAAATTCCTCATCACCGAAACTCGGTGTATGGAATGTCTGGAAGCAACAAATATTGATAATTATAGAAAAATGTAAAATTTAATAATTGCAAAATTTCGTACAAATCTAAATCATTATACAAAAAAAAAAAAAAATACTATGGTTTTAAGTTCTTTTTGACATTCAAATCAAAAGAATCAAATATTTAAATCTAATTGCAAAATAAAATTTGCCTAATCGACGAACCAATCCTGATTTGAATCTGATAATTTTAAAATTCTACAATTTTTTTTATCAACGTAGGAAGCATCTTTAGGATAAAATTGATTAAGAACAGTTATAGAGCGTGAATTTTAAATTGATTTAAGTATATTCCGCTTAATTCTTCGGCTTCTTGTAACAAAACTTAAACTTTGGCTACAAATTGTTCAATTTTGGTGGAACGCTTTCCCTAACCTTATGGAACACAAATGTTCCGCGGAGCAGCGATTAACAATTTCTGATTTATATCATCATCTTTAAGAGTATTATGCAATTAAGTTAATACCCAAGAAATTAATACTAAAAAGAAACCTATGCCTTCTACATCGAAAAATTAAATGGACGAGTTTAAAGTGAATCGATGGATCGCGATGCTGGAGAAGAAGCGACAAGACTGTCGCAAATATCTAGGGAAGCTGAATGAAGAACCGCGTGAGATAGAGGAGCCTGGTTATTGTCCAACACGATGAAGGTGCGTAGAAAATATTGCACGTTTTTTTTGCACTATTTTATCTACTTCTTAATAGTACGTAATCTGTAAATGTTGCTTCAGGTTTGTTGGCGACAACTCAACAGACAGCCAGCACCAACAACAGACAGCCCACAATGTCAACCGTGTTGCAAGAAATAATTAGATTAGAATTGTTCCTGATCCATACATCGGGTTAGGTCCTGATCCATAACAACTCAAGACAGGAACCTGCGCAACTCAGAAATACGATTATATACGACGATCATAGCTAATAAGAAAATAGGTTATCATCCTCTAATTGTTCGTCTCCACCGCCTTTGCTTGCTTATACTTATATATAAACGTCTAACTTTGCCCGTCCGTCTTTCTGTCGTATTTGTGTCTAGAACGCTTTTGATTTTATTATATCAAGCATTTATGTGCGAGTGAGATAGTTAGTACTTTTGTAGTACGTACGAATGCTGCATTAAAAGAAACATGAATTACTTTACATTCAATACTACCAGTGGCGTGCATTTAAATTTTTTTATTATGTTAGATTATAATATTATATAACTTAATTTTCTACTTTACCCTGTATGAATTACGAAAAACTCAACTCATTTGGGTAAACAAAATATGACCTGGTAATGGATAGTCGTTTTACGACGGGTTATCATCTAGTTAGATATATTCACATCCTCATGACCGTTGAAACCCACAGTATGAAACACCTGAGTATGTAGTAATAGACAATACCACAGAGTCATCAGTTCCCCTCCTCCTGACGCCAATCCACTCTCACCAGTCATCAGCGTCTCAAGTTCACATACTCTACTTGAGTCTCCCTCGCCAGCTGCATCCTTCGGCTCATTCCCCGAGGTTGGAGCGAATTGAGTTCCAACATGGTCACCTCTCCACAGAGGCGGCTGCTTTATATAATTTAGATTAAGTTTAGTATAGGTTTCATATTTAAAGTTTATTATTAGGGTACGTTTCGTATTTTATATTGTAACGCCAAAAAGAAGTTGTTAAATAAATGCACTTTCTTTAATCATTTTAATACATACTCTTGCCAAAAGATAAATATGTTATATTCATTTTCTTTAAAAGTTTAATACATCGAGACTATGTACACGTGAGAAGCCCGGGGCTACTAGTCCATAGATGTCCGCGTGGACGAAGAAGTAATTCTACCGCAAGAAGTATGCAAGTCAGGAGAAATACGAAGAAATTATTTAGGCTACTGTGATTAGAGAGAGACACATTAGAAAGGGTTTTCAATTAGTAAGACGAGGCGAGTTTAGTACACCAGTTATCCTGTTGCGGGCAGTATAATCGATTTGTTATATAATTGGTAAATACCCAAGGCAAATTTAATTGCGTTTAGTTTTTTCGTTTAATAAGTTCCACGGCAAGTCTCCTTGTTTCGCTCAGTTTTAATACGCGATTTTATTAAAAGTATGCGATTATTGATACCCATAAGATGTCAGGCGTTCCAATGTGAGTACACATTAATTTACTTATTTATTTTAAAGAGATTAAAAACACCTCAGGGTTTTATTTGTTTATTTAAACTTCAGTAACAGTTACTAATTTTTACTTTTCAAATAATTAATAATTGCTTAACTAATGTATTAATGTGGATCAGAAATTTCCATATTTATTAATCAATTAATAATAAAGTTTAGCGGTGTCGTATTAATCTTTATGAACATTTATCTAATCAATTTTTGTATATAATCGACATCGATAATTGTATATAATCCAGAACGATGTTGTAAAATATTATATTATTCACCAACTTATCTGTATAGATTCCTAGTAGTCTCTTTTATAAATTAAATGGTCCTAGATAGTTATTTAATTTATTTCCGCCTAGACGAGAACTCTATATTTGTATTTCTCAATCAAGGTAGTGTTTAATTACTCACCAATATATCCCAATCTAATATACTTATTTGTGTGTAAAATAAATTGGTTAGAAAAATTCTTGTTAGATGGGTTAAAATTCTTGTGGTGTTTTATTATATTGTAACGATAGAAATGTCTACGCAATTAAAACATTAAGGCGACTGCAACATCTAAAGATTAATAATTTACAATTCAAGCCAAAACGATGCTTGACTAAATGCATTTTATAAATTAATAAGATTCTATTGTAGAGATACGTTCTTGGGCGTCATCCATAAACTTCTTAGGTTTTACTCCTGCAACCTATAAACGTACGTCGATTGCAACTTCATGGCAGACAATTCTCTTATCTCCTAAGAGTAGCTATACTCAGTCGTCAATCCCTTGAACTTTTCGGGTTGAGTCAGTCTTCATACGGCAAAATAAACTAGTAGCTAACCAACTTGTTCTCGAAAGTTCCAGACATTGAAGCAAGAGAGAAATAGACATTAAACTAGTTAGAAAAAGACCCACTATTCTTGCAGCCAAAAGCTTGGCCGAACACAGCGGATCACTTCTTTCTGAGCTCCGGCAACGAGCCGCTTTTAGGTTTTCATGGGTGATAGAAAAGTGCCATCTTTAGCCAACTTCAACAGTTCTAGTTTTAGTTTTCAAGTCTTAAATCTAAATACTTCACGTCACTTTATTTCTTGAAATCGCTAGCAAATCGCTTAGCTACTAATTGGTCTTATTATTTCTCCCCAGTACTTTAGAAAACTTCAAATAAAGAACACAATCATGTTCAAGTATTAATTTAGTCGCTTGTAAATATGCGTCAAGTAGAATCAGTTTAATTAGAAACATGTAAGTGGAATCATTCTTATTTATTAATCTGACAAGAGAAATTATCGCAATCAATCAGTAATAAAGTAAGTAATTTATAATGTATGAAAAGAAATATAAAATTTATTTAAAGAATAATAATTAACAAGCAAAACTTAGATTTTATTATTGCACAATTGATTATTTATTTGTGATGCAATCTCGCATAATAAATGTGCAAGATATGAAACGTAACTAGACGTTTGCATTAGAACAGAGGTGTGATTCTAACGAAATCATTTAAGATATATTTGATTATTATTTATCGAAACTAAACAACATGGAAGCATTTACTCTATTTTATTTATTTGAATTTAAAGATGAGACATTTGTTTCACGCATGTATTAATAATTTGTTGATTGATAATAGAATTTTAAAACTGATCGATCGTTTCATTTCTTTACGAGTGTTACGCAGTAATGTAATGATTAATTCTTAACGGACCAAACTTGTTTCTTTGAAGATGCTTAACAGGTTCAAATAGACAAGGTATTTAGCATTATTATTGCCTAAATAAATATTAGGAGGAAAGTAATTACTTCAGAATTACGCCCACCTTCAAAATCTTGACTAGTGAAATTCCTCTAGCTACCAAAGTTTAAATTACAGTGTTTTAGAACATTTTCAGATCCCGAATAAATTGGGAGTTTTCTCAACCAACAGGAGTTTAGGAAAACTAGCATAATTCCATGCCCCACCAAATTTCCCACCCGACAAAGCACTTTCTTTAGTTTTAATCAATTAAAAGCTTCCTAATTCTTGTGTAATTAAGTGAAAAGCGATATTGAGATATTTCTCATCCCCTAACAGCAATTTACAAATTTAGCTACGTCGTAACTTCACTTTTATTTCTGGTTTAGTTGGATGAATCTTAATTGGACTTGAATAACTAGTTAGGGTTCATACCACCCATTGTCGCAATTTAAACGTGCCAATACCATTTCGATTAAGTTTAGGTTTAATCAGGGTAGGTTTAATAAATTTATTTTAATAAGTGCTTTGTATAAAAATTCTTTGTATTAGTTAATTTTGCACCTTACTATTGTATATATTTTCTTATGCATACAGATGATATAAATGACTGAATCTAATTAGTTGTTTATTTCAATTTTTTCTCACTATTATTTTTAAAACCGGCCCTGTATACTCTTAATAGAAAAATTATAGGCGCGAGTAGATAGCAAAAATTCTGCCATCTTGCCCATAGCCCCCACTCGCCAGTTGCTCTTTTTTGCGCAATTTTCGGACTACACAACCCTTCCATCCCTTCTTCTCATAACTATATATTTTTCATAGATAACATTTTTCGCATGTTTGTATCTTATATCCCTATTTATAATATCCAAGTAAATAAAATTTCTTCAAACCATTTTATACAAATAAAAATTAAACAGAAAACTACTATTTTAATTAGAAAGATTAAAGTCTTGCGATTTTACATACATTTTATCGCCCTATACTTGCAGTTTTTCATTATGTTAGCAATAATACTAACTAAATATGCACTGCAATAAATAAGTGTACGTACATTGACCCAATCTATTCAACGATGATCATACATTTTACATAAATATTCATTAAATTTAATTAGATGAAACAATAAATTTTACGCGAGAGCATGATAAAAATGAGTAAAAGCTGATTTATAATGTTCATATAATTCTTCTTTATTTTCATACAAAGTTATGGGCCATATTTCTTGTCTGCCAAATAAATTACATTCATCCCAGCAAAGCAGTTTTGTTTTTAGGGTTGCAAACAATTTATCATATGTAAATTATTTTATTCAAATTATTACCGGATTATATTTAACAATTTAAGTCATTGTCATGTTATTTTTTGTGATAAGGGATTGTATGAACTCTAACTGGATAAATACTTTAAGTTAATATCCATCCAATTCAACCGGAATCAGAGAACAAGTGTTAAGTTAGGGCGTAGACAGAATATAGGAATTATTATTAAAGGAGTTGTAGAATATCCATACCTATCTCAGCTCAAAATTAGACAAAAATTCTTAGAGTTCTTAGTTGATTAAAGCCACATATTTAGCTTTAATAAAGTAACTACGGCTCATGAATTTATATAAACAAAATCAAATAAACACATAGAAAGTTTAAGAATGTTTTGCTCACTAAACAATCTATCTTTACATGCACATTTACAATTATAAGGTGTTAACGAATTGGGGTGAATAATAAAACAAATATTGGTAGGGTTTATTTGAACAGAGTTTTCCTTCTAGGCGAAAATAAATAAAATATTTTCCAAGTAACATTCAATTTAAAGAGAATCCACGAGGAATTAGTACGTAAAAAAATATAGTGCCGCTGTGTAGGGCTTATTGGTTATATGAAGATTAATACGCCACCAAAAAGCATTATTACTAAACTACAAATAAATATAAAAACTCGCAATCAACATCAGTACAAAAGTTAATCAATATTCGATTGTTAATTTATTTTGAAATGAAAATGAGTGACATTGAAAAATTAAATTATTTACTAAGAATTAAGTTAATAAAAAACCTAGTATTTTTTGTTCTTTTAAAACATATAAATAAATTAATATGTATGTACTCACACCTGTACCGCTGACATAATTCTTAACAGGAAAAATAACGTACTATAAACTTAATAAAACTAATACCTCAGAGCAAAACTCAGAAAATAATAGGAACTTAATGAGAATACCCGCTGATGATTTTTTTTTCTAATATATTGTTGTTGATCATGATGCCTCCTGATGGGAAAACCTTGCGTAAACGAAAGTAATTGTTCCCACTCTTACTTATTGAACACATATAATAAATTCGTTTTTCAAATAGCTCTCTTCTAACTCATGGACTTCAAACTGAGTTACGCGAGAATTTACCTCCGACCTCTCTTGACCGCAAATTCTCCTACTCCGCGGAAAAGTTTCCTCCCACACCGCGGTGTCTTAAAATAGGAGAGCCGTGTGCACGTGTTTAATAATTCCCGTTTTCCCTTAGATTATATATTTCAAATGTTTAACGCTCGTTACATTAAAAAGTACGAAGTGAAGACATTTTTTTTTGGCATTACAGTATATATCATAAAAATAGAATTAATTAATAGAGAAAATGATACAAAAATAGAACCTTTCATATTTTGACAAAATTAGTAACATCAATGATCTCGACGCTAAGAAGTTGTAGTAATACAAGATAATCTGCCACCAAGGTTCGGTTATGAAGCAGAAAATATTTATGGATAGTGTCGAGGAGGTCCACAAAGTACAAAATTTTTACATCTACGAGGAACATTCAGCAATAATAAGCAAATCCCCGCAAACAATTCTAATCGGGCACGCCATACTGCCGATAAATTATACATTACTCAAGATTGCGCTGCAGGTACATTACATGGGATTGTGCTATATTTTTACAAATCTGCTAGATGTATGTGGAGTAAATTTCCTTAGAATTTATGATGAAAATAACAAAAATATGAAACTATTAGAAAATTTTTATTTTAACGAAGTTCTATACAATGAAGACTTCCTTACAATGAAGACTTCCTTACAATGAAAACTTCATTGTAAGGAAATTCTGGATCAGAAAAAAGTTCATTTACTGATTCAAAACGCCATAACTTCCATATTTTTAAAATTTTTATTCTAAACTTATACGAAATATTGAAAATAGAATGTAATCAATCAATGAATTTCAACTCATTGTTCGATGTGATTTCCTTTTACTTTAATTACGGTCGGCATTCTGGACGAGTTGCACGCTGCACAAACGTGGCGTTGTAGAATCTGTGTTCATTCTCAACGCGTCCACACTCCGATATCTTTTAGTCGACACTCTGCCCTCTAACATACTCCAAACGCGTGAAGAACGAAATTTAGTTCATTTCTCACACTTGGACTGCACGCTACTATGGTGGAACGCTTGTAGTGCAAGAAGAAAAAAACTCAACACCACTTGCACTGTATACGGGTCTCTCTCAGCCCGCCACTTCTACTTAGAAGTGGCCGTTAGGAATTAATCTTCTACTGCACCTATATTGGTAAATCACTCGGACTGCAACCCGACACGATCAGAACGCTTTTACTGCGAAACCAGTAATCTACTTACTTAACGAATCTAATAATTCGTTATTCTACTTAAGATGCCACGATATTTCAGTGTTAGGAGGCGTCACACAAAGAGCGAAAAGAAAGGGAAAAGGAATTGCAATCGTTGCGTTGTCGCAAATCGTTGACACAATCGTGGACGCAGTTGTTATCAGTGACTGAATGGAGAAATTTTTTTCCTCCGAAAAAATGTATTTTGGAAACTCGCCACGTTTGTGCAAACGCATCAGATTACATTGCCGTTCGTCAAGATGGTACCTTTTGCATCTTATATGGCCTCAATTGAAGTTCATTTTTAGTATGTGCCGAACGCTCCAATCGGATATTTTCAGTTATTCGCCATTTGAATTGCAGTGAGCCCTGATTTGGTTCAATTTGGCTCTTCACTTTTCGCACAATTTCATTGCTTGTTACCGACTTTTTGTCGATCTGCAACGCTGCTGGTATCGTTATAACGCGATATGGCACGATACACAAATATTTTGTTCACTTCAAATGTTCAAGTTCGCAAACGATAGCTGGTTGTGAATTTCCAGCCAAATAGAGCGCAGTCACACTGTTACAATAAAATGAAATATCATTTTCAAATTTTCAACGCGGTGTTATTTACAGTTTGACAGATACACCGACTTAAAGTTGGTAACCGAACTTTTCTCGGACCTTGTATATAAAATGTTATAGGAACATGTACAAGAGCGACATGTATATATTTATTTATGCAGGTTGATAAACGACAAGTTAAACAAAACATGTGGCCTTGGTGAAGAAAGCCTCCCAAAGAATGAATGATTGTGTAAATTATTCCTTCACCAAAACTAGAAAACCTCTTACAATTATAGCATGTTCGAACTTACACCGCAATAACTTTCTAAACAAGGTTGGTCTCTCTCTAAAATTCCGTCTCTCTAAAGCAAGATCGTACTCGAACATAGAAAATGTATACCTACAATAAGAATATACATATACGTATTTTATAATTAACAAAGTTCACAATACCAACGTTTTTCTAGACGTCAAGAAGCGTCTACACTTTTGTGACATCATAGTAGGTACTTTAAAAACTTGAACGCCAAAAAGAAAGATGTTAAATAAATTCACTTTCTTTAAACTTTTTAATACGTACTGTGACCGAAAGAAAAATATTAGTTATATTCATTTTCTTTAAACCTTGTGATATATCGCGTAGGTCGAGGCTACTAGCTTTTAGATGTCCGAGGGACTGTAGAAGTAATTCTATCACAGAAAGAAGTATGTAGTTAAGTAGAAAGTGAAGAAATAACTTGGGTTACGATCAGTTATTAGAGGGGGTACATTAGAAAGGGATTTCAATTAGTAAAAGTAGGATTGGACAAGGTAAGTATACCAGTTATCCCATTGAGGGCAGCATAATCGATTTCTTATAAAGTCAAAATCATTATGATCATTATGGGGTCTCTTTAGGTTCAAATTTAGCTATAATATGCGTAATTTGGTCGATCGTTTATATTGTGAAACATGTAGTTGAAATATAAACTGTAAGTTCAAATTATATTTTATTATAAACTTAATTGGGTAACTCAAACACATTTCAATTTCTTTTCTTGAATAAATCATGTTGATTGTATTTTGAATAACTAAATTGTTTTTGCTTTGATAAATAAAATTCTATAATTCACGTACCAATTCGGCAATTGTGTTTAAGCTAATCGAATATAATTTGTAATGAAATGTCGTGACTATTGGATTATTCCTTTGTTCTGGTTTTATTAAAGCTGGCCTTTAATTATGCACTTATTAAATAAGTTGATGTTCGTTCGGAATCATTGAATTTCGTTATTGATTCTGCAAGCCTGCTCGATTCTAGCCTTGATCTCAAATGTTGGAATACTTTGTTCATTCACGACCGCTCTCAAGAATCGAAATGTTTGTATTTGTTCGACGGATTT
>WYDF02000010.1:196645-211164 GCA_009867245.2 Adranes taylori
ATATAATATACAACCTAACAAATCAACTAATCAATATTATAACAAATTAGTTAAATCAAGAAAAAAATATAAATTATCCAATATAATCCTTAATACGTTAAGATAAAATCCAGAAGGTCGGTTAGAAGGTCACAGCTTCTGACAAACGTACACATATCTATACAACTATAATATAAAACAGGTTCACCAAAACGAGTTAGCGGGCGGCTTTTGCCTGTCAAAGCTTTGTGTTAATGCCAACAGCGAGCGGTGTGCTTTCATGTACGCACAGATGCAATGTCATATATGTTAAGATTTACGATTTACGTATTTCTTATACGATGGCGAGTTTTTGTTTTTACTGGAAAAAAAGCAATGGTTTTAACGCTTTTCTTCTGTCGGTAGAGAGAGTTGCTTTAAAACGACATTTCCATCCACCATATTTTGCAACAAGTCGCCACGACTTTACCCTTTGTACTTTCGGCTGCTCTTCGATTGGATATTAGATTAAAGTATTTCCGAAGGAGGCGTTTTCTATGCGATACTTTGAGATTTTGACCGCGTCAAGCTACTCTTTCCACCTTTTATGTGACCCACCATCACTTAGAAATCACTACTATTTGCATTTTCACTAGATAACCGTCAACAAAATAATGCATCTTTGATCCTTCAATTTTCTTAACGTATCAGGAAGAAACTTTTGATTGGTCGGAAGTTTGTAGTAGAGGCTTCCCTAACAATTTGGTAGCAGAGGCTTTTTCTAACTCCGCCTTTTTTGCGGCAGGCGCAGTCGAAAGCTATCGGCTTAGGCAACACGTCACACCTCAACTGATCCATCAGGAGCAGCTTCCTTTCCCAGAAAATTCGCATAAAAGGAGCCATCCAGGCCAGTGATCCTGAGACTTGAATTTTTGCGTTGTTGTGTTTGGATGTGCTGCGAGAACCTATTCACGCCGGGCCAAAGCTTTAATTCTGAAATAAGGCCTAATCAGTTTCTTTTGGTCAGCGAGAACTATCGCAGACATCAATTGATCTGATCTTAAAGCGCTATACTAATTTTTCAAATATTCAATCAACATATTAAATCTACGAATAAAAAAGTAAATTAAAATTCTACAAAATAAAATTGTATAAAACGAAAAAAGGTTAAGTATCCGACGACACATCTTCTGCTGAATCTTTCGATTCCTAAATAATTATCACTTTTTTCTACACTTATTCCCATACTATTATCCTTGACATCGATGCAAGATATGGAGAGTAACACGAGAAGACGTTATCTAGAAAGCACCGACCATTCGAGAGTACAAAAATATCACCGACGCCAGTTTAAGTACTTCGGCAGAGGTCAAATTCATTCCTCCAACGCAAATTATAAGTCAATATCCACAACATCACTATCCATCAACAAAAAGCCTATTATCATAACGTTTCAATGCATTTCGACACCTGCGCGCATATCTACGAAAATCCTACCCCAACAGCGCATAGATAAAGTTCTACATCTGCCAATGCTTGGTTCGACTTTCATGCACGTATTATTCAACCAAGGTTCATTTATTTAATTCAGTCAACGTCGACAATTCCAACTTCAACCAACGCCGTTGGTACAGAATAGATGTTTCATTCCAGAACCGTACTCATAGATGAAGAAACATAATACAATAAAATACGTACAATCATATTTAGTTCGTGACTCTTTATTCGCTTTATTTTTTTTATGGATGAAGTAAACTAGATCAGCCTTACAAATTTTGAATTATATTTAGAATCAATATTATTGTCAGTCATTTAAAATCGCGCTTTGAGTCATATATTTGCAGTTATTAATACTAGAACAATAAACGGAACTATTGAAACTTGTTATTGCCTTTCTGTGTTTATCATATAAGAAATTAAGTACTTTATTGTAAGAATTAAGAACAAACAAATTCCAAACCCAATCCTGAATCTCATGCAAGTGCATTTATTTTATGTTACAAACAGAATAAAAATAAATAGCAGTATAGTGGTTATAACAAAACTACGATCCTGCTTTGATTAGAACAATTAAGCCTGTAACATAATACACTCTTAATATGTCAGGCCCATTCATTTCAGCGTCATCTGTGTCGATGTGCGTTTGGCCTACTTTGTCCTAAAAGAATCAAAATTATTTTTGAGGTTAGTTTTCATCTTTAGAAAATCAAATTCGGGGAGTCTATCATTCTATGTAAAATCTGTTTAACGCGAGTAGATGTTATTATCCTTAACTTCATTTAGTTGTCTTAATAGTTGATAAAATGATTGACAATTATTATAAAGCGATAAAAAGGCAGCAATGTTTTGTATCTAAGTTGGGTTAGCGTTGTATGTAAATTGGGATTAAAGAAATAAATAATTGTTTGTGGGATAAATTGATTTTAAATCATTTAGTTATCTTGTGTAGGATTTTACGTAAATAAAACTTGGTTTCTATTATTTTAGAATTATTTTTTCTTTAAATTTAGTTTCCATGTTATAACGGATAGTTTTAGAGTAGGAATCTATCGAATTAAATAAATGCGAAAAAATATTAGTAGTAACATAGTGTACCTACAGCCTACCCGCCAAGACCTTACCTTAACTCGTCCTAAAAAAATTATGACGTCACGGCCGCCATTTTGAGGTCTAACATAAATAGTTTTTGTGTTTGACAACTGTCAACTAAAAATCCAATATGGCGGATGACAGATCACTTTTGGAGTCAAAATTTGGAGGGAAAAAAGTTACTAGATTTATCACTAGAGTTATTTTTAGCGCGAAATATGGATGACTAGAAAATAAATAGTACTAGATATAATATTAGATCTTTATCTACCTACAGCCTACCCACCCGCCTACCCAGACCCTACCGTAACTCGTTCTAAAAAAAGGTAACCGTTCCGTGGAGCGTTATTTTTCGTTATTTTGGAACTGGTATTATGTTTGACAGCTGTCAAATAAAAATCCTATATGGCGGATGACAGGACACTTCCGGTTGTCAAAATTTGGAGGGAAAAAAGATATTAAATCTAGATAAGCTTAAATAATCCACACGACATCTGCCACGAACATCAAAGATGACGAAGACGATGTCGAAGACGGCGTCGACGACGGGTTAAAAATTCAAATTTCGCGCTAAAATAAATCTAGTAACTTCCCCCCCCCCCAATGTTTGGATTTTGTGTATTTTATTGGGATTTTACAAGATATATTATGATTTAGAGAAATTTTGAGAATTTTAGATTTTGGGATTTATATTTGCCGCGGCCATGTCGCTGGTCGCGACAATTTGGTTATGTCGCTGGGCGCGGCATTTAGGCCATGTCGTTGGCCGCGGCAATGCTGTAGGCGCCGTAAGCAAATATGAGAACCAGGTGGGGACAAAACAACGTTTGCCGCTAGTAATACTATATTTAAAGCTTTCTTTAAAAATAAAATCAGTTTTGCGCCGGCCATGGGTTTATCACATTTTACTTTGTCAAATGTGTTCCGAAAATCCATGAAGAAGTCATGGATGCTTTCGCTTTTGGGGCATGTATTTAATCTGGAAGCTGCAAAAACAGTTTTTACGATCTTTTGCGCATTCTATTTTGAGCAGTTTCGAGGTTTAGCTTCTGGGCTACATATAGATTGTCTTAGAACAATATATAATCATTTGATAATCCTAGATTAATAGGTATTATCCATCGATGTCGTGTACTTATTAACTAATTGACAATTTTTATATCGCCTAGTCCACATATTTAATCACATTGTTCATACAGAAAAAACTTCAAAGATATGAACGTGAATTTTATATCACATTCAAAATTTGATAGGATTAAACGTCTTATTTGCATTTCAAATGAATTAACGTACGACGAGTGCTCGTTTCGGAGTTCTTACTCCTCGTCAAGTACGTAGAAGTATCATATTAATTGTTCGAGTTGACATTATGCTATGCTACAGGCACTATCCTTAAAAATGGGTGTACTTTTGCCATTGTACCGTTAGTTAATTCAATATGCTTGGTGATGGAAAAGACTTGACTGGCCAATAAATTGATATTGGCCAGTCAACTTATTAACTAATTTCTTTTCTGTATGAAAAATCTAATTAAATATGGCTACTAGACGATATAAAACTTGTCAATTACTTAATAAGTACACGATATCTATGGATAATATCTATCTGTCAGTATATTGGCCAGTCAAGTCTTTTCCATCACAAAGCATATTCAATTGACTAACGGTACAATACCAAAGATACACCCATTTTTAAGGATAGTGCCTGCGAACCTATCAATAAAATAATTTTCTTGTGCTCATATTAAACCAGCTGAGAATATTTTACCTCTTGCCGTTCATTGTTTTTCAAAATTCAATGGTTTATTGAAACCTTCCGATTAGTTATGGAATATAATTTCATTCAAATGGCTGCATTGTTTGGCGTTGCAGTAGCGCATGCTCTCAACCCAATTTTTGAGTTCATTTTCGATGGTTTTAAGTCCTACTTCACGAATAGCTGGATCAATTTTGTGCGTCAGCGTAACATCGATCTTTAACGGCAGCCCACAAAAAAGTCCAACGGCGCAGTTCGGCGTAGACTAAGTAACATCACCAAAACGGCTGAGGACACGATTATTGAACTTAGTACGCAAAAGATCAATTCTTGCACGGTTAGTATGCCATGCAATACTATCCTGCTGGAACAGACTCCAACAGGATGGCCGGATTTTGTTTAGATGCGTGAGTAAGTTGGGCCTTATAAACGAATAATCAGTCATCTATGCAGAATTCTTCTTAGGCTAGTGCGGCTAATGTTCAGTTCTTCAGATCTGTTAAGAATTGAGGTTCTCGGGTTTAAGTGCACAATTTCAGAAACAGCAGCAATATTCTATAACTGAATGCATTGGACGAGTACGAGGACAACTTGTGTTATCAATTAGTATGCGAATATCACGAACTTTCTTCATAAACATAGCTAAATGGAGTCTACAAAACTTCGTTTTGTATTGGTTTATATACTAATGTCAATTAATTTTTGAGATATTACAAGAAACCCGAAACTTATAACAATTCGACAGATGTTTTATTCCTTAAAGTTGCTTTCAGAGCAAACAGCTGACGATGATAGAAAGGAAACGAAACGTCATGGACTTTGTATCAAACATTTAAAAATAGTCTAAAGGAGAAAAGGATTTTTACATAAAAAATAGTCCACCAGATTCATAAAGTAAATAAATGATTTTATTAAAAACTTCAAATATATATTATATATATATTTTAACAAAAATAAAACACACAATAAATTTGATCTTAACATTAAAAGACGATTTTATATCCTTAGTTAGCTTTGAAAGCACTAAAAATCGCCGGAATGTATCATAATTATATATGTTTTTTTCTCTGTGATTTTTTCTCTAATATTAATAATCTTAAACATAGTTAACACATAAAAAATTCAACATTCATCGTTTTATATAGGTATAGTATGTTGGACCTATATCATAGTCTACATAAGCGTCACGTAATATTTTATATAATAAATAGTACAATTTGTATGTTTATAAAACTTCAGATTTATAAATATTGGAGAAGTAGTAGAGATACTTCAAGCGCGCTGCTGAAAATCTAGTAGGATTTGAACAGCCAGAGAGGAGAGAGAAATGATTGTTGAACCCAAAAGATACATTTTCCGAGGGGATTTTCTGGGGAAGACAATATTACTGGAGAGCTACTAAAATATGAATCATTGAAAGAAATTTGAAGCAAGATGCGTAACGGGTACTTGGGGCTTATCTAAGTGGATTTAGACACAATTGACCACTTTTTTAGATTACAATGCAGAGTATAGAAGTTCGACGAATATATAATTACATGTCCATCAATTCTATATTGATTTTCAGATGCCATACGACTCAAAAGATTGAAGGTACATGTACGAAACTGTACAGCACTCACGATGAAATATTACCCCAAAGCCGGATACGCACTCGTCTAATATAAATTTGATATCGATGGTGTCGATGGTTGGTCCATTGTAACTTAATATAAATGAAATGATTTGATAAATTTGTTGGAAAACGGAAACGCAAGAGTAAACTATTCATTGAGTACAAGTTTTTTAAAAGAATTTTTAGATAATTTTTTTATGAATATTTGTTTGTGTATAATATGATATATGGTTTCGTATTAGTATTTATGTTATTCTTCTTATAAACGCATAGTGGCATTCTCATTGACTAATTTATTATTTCTTATTTCTACGTATATAACAATATTTTTCAGATAATGAATTGATAACAAGATCTGCACTAGTATTATTACAAATTTATACTTCCAAAGAAATGAGAAATGTTGTTTATTTGCGCGCATGTATACAAAACCGAGAGAATAAAGAATTATGACTACACTGGTCACAATATATCTAAATAGTGATTCTAGTGCATTTTTCTATCCTGCATTCAAATATGTAATCAGAATTTTTCCATCGGGCACATTTCTGTGTGACAGCCGCTTTTCAAAAACTGCTTTTAACGTTACCTTTGCCCTTTCATAGAGACATTTAACTTATATTTAGCGGTTTTATTCAACACATATTTAAAGGAATGATATACTGTTTTACTCACAAATACATGATGTAATTCTGCATGTTTTGAGAGTAGAGGGACATGACGCAACCTATCTCAGACATGTGTAGACCTATTTAATCTGCCGTTCTCTTGCGTCAAAAGCGTCGCCAGTATTGCAGTGGACGTGAGCGTTAGTACGAATACATATTACTTGTTTTTTCCTAATCTTTCATTTCAAATTGTCTTGTGTTTGGTGTAGAATAGTATTTTGGTTTTTTACTATGAACAGAAAGTGTTTAAATGATGCGGATAATTTCTGCTACATTTGCGGCGAACTGACTTTCGAGTCTCAGAGGCGATATTTCAAGCCGTTTGTGCGTAAATGTTATGAACTTTATTTTGGCTATCAAGTGGTGATTTGGATAAAAGCTGGGCCCCGAATATATGCTGTATTTCATGTGTTAGACTGTTGACTGGATGGAAAATGGTACACACCATATGCCATTTGCAATCCCTATGATTTGGAGGAAACAGAAATTGTGATTTTTGTTTAACAAAGATTAAAGGAATTACATCTAAAACAAAGATATAGTTTTACATGTGATTCCATCAGAATTATCCTAATTTTCCATCTGCAATGAGGCCCTTTTTACACAGTGAACAGTACCCGGTATAAGTATATGATGGTGATATAACTTTAAGTTTCTCTGATTCTGACGTAGATGAAACAGAAAATGTTGTAGTCGATAACAGAAGTGATTCTACATATGAAGTCAGTTGTTCATCATTGAATCTTACTTTGTTGGAATCTACTCCAAAAAGATGTTAGAATAACTAGTTATCGTAACCAACCTAGTGATTTCAAACACTACTTTTCTGAAGAAAATGGAATTGTGTTTTGTAATATTATGTCTTCTGTAATGGAAACTTTTGGCCAGATGAATGGCGCCTGTTTATAGACTATTCCAAAGTTAGTTTCAAAGCTGTGTTGCTACAAATAGGCAATAAACTTCCATCAATACCTGTAGTGCATGACGCTGATTAGAAAGACATGTATGAAAATATGTAACTAGAGAAAATGGAATATGAAAAACATAAATTGTATGTATGTGATTTGACGGTTATTGCTTTAGTGCTTGTTTTTCAATTTGGGTACACGGAATTTTGCTGTTTTTCGTGCGAATGGGACAGCAGATATAAAAAGAATCACTACGTTACAAAACTGTGGTCTAAACGCAACGCAAATCCCTTACCCTTGGGGAGGAAAATGTGGCACATGTGACTTTAGTAAATTCTGAAAGAATATATTTAGCTCCATTGCATATTAAATTGGGATTGATCAAAAATTTCGTTAAAGCACTGGATAAAAACTTTCATGACTTCTTGTACTTAAAATCAAAATTTTCCAAAATCAGCAATGCTAAGCTAAATGAATGGATTTTTATCGGGTCACAACTACGATCTCTAATGACTGATGAACATTTCGATGTACTAATCCACTAGAAAAAGTAGCTTGGCAGTCACTCAAAAATGTATGTTTGAATTTTCTTGGAACCTATAAAACACAAAACTATCGTGATGTAGTGGCTGATCTTTTAAATTCCTATGAAGCTATGGAATACAACATGTCCTTAAAAATGCATTTCTTAGACTCTCACTAAAATATTTTCCCGGAAAATCTTGGAGCTGTAAGCGACGAACACGACGAACACGACGAACTTTTTCATCAGCAAATTTTTAGAATGGAAAAAAAGTACCAAGGTAAATGAAGTTCTAACATGCTGGCTGACTATTGTTGAACTAAAAAGAGAGATGTTATTGTTATGGTCACGAAAACCTACAAAAAAATGAGTTCAACTTTGAGTCAACACGACCAAACAGTACATAGTCAAACACGCAAAGTGGTGTTCTTATTATTTGTGGCATCATTATTTAAAAGATTAAATCCTACGTACACATTAAAACAACTTAAAGAAAGTGTATCGGAAGTAACAAAAGGGTCTGTGTGATCAGTGGCAAAAATTATGAAGAAAGAGGAAACTCAAGTAGATGGTGAACTAAAATTTTCAACACCGAGTAAGAAACATCCACAACAGAGCATTATAACTGATTTAGAAGATTTTGATAAATCGCGTTTATGAAATGTAATATATAATTTTCATAGAGTTACAATTAAAAATTTGCGCGAAAAAATTCAAAAGGACTTGGTGGTACTACATCTGCAGATCTTATTTTAAGGACCTCTGCATTAAATTACGCCGAACTCAGAATTATATTAAACTTTTGATAGAAAAAAGCGATTATTTACAAAAAATAAGGTACTATTGGAAATTAAATCGCGCGATTGGAGCGCCAAAAAAGATATGACGTATTCACTTCTTGGATTCTAATGTAAAAATCTTTAAATATTTCAAATATATAATCGAAGAGGAAACGCGATTTATTAGATATATGCCTTGCATCTTGGGGACGTCACGCAGGGAATAAAAACTTCTGTGACAAAAAACCCAATGACAAACTTGAAAAACTTCTACCAAGTTTGCCCCAACAAGCTATTCGTGCCCCCAACAAGCAATTCAAAACCAGCAGATATGATAAGTGGTTAACGGAAAAAAATATTCCATGTACTTCAGATATGTACAAAGCACAGATATAAGAGTTAATCAAACATCATAAAAACATGTAATTTATACATTTGTCTCCATATTAAGTGACAAGGACATATAGTATTGAAGTTACCGCCTTATCACTCCGACTTATGCCACAATGTGGCAGAAATAAATACCATATTTAAGTTGAACGATGTTAAAACATTGTTAGAAGAATTAGCGCTTGTAACTACAGAAAACTGGTAAAAATGCTGTATAAAGGCAATCGAGTACGAAAATAATTATTTAGAAAACGAAAGAATAATTGACGTACATACTTAGTAAATCGTAATAAATCTAAGGGATGATACAGAAGACGAAAGTGATTCGTTTAGTGACAAGTAAATTCATTGTGTGAATTAAATATGAATAAATTTTAGATATTGTGCGCCTTCTTTTTCATTAATTTTGTTCTTTTAAAAACATAACAAATAATTTCCTTTATTTTATTGAAGCTTCGACGATTTAATACACCTTGACAGATATAATTAATTCGCAAATAGGGCACTTTCCATATAAAATTTTGAATATATTTCTTAAATCTAGTCCATTTGATGTTCAATGCTTTTTTTAGCTATGGCAGATAATAGAACAATAAGTGTAGAATTTTGTGGTAATACTGGTATAATAAAACTAGACAGTTTTGTAAATGGCACAATGTCAGGTTTCCATGAAGCTCAAAAATAAAATTAAGCTCTTGTAGAAGTCTATCAAATTGATAGACTTCTACAAAAGCCTTGGCAAAATTAGGTCATCAAAGTCTGAGAAAAATTTACAATAGGTGGCGCCATGTTTGATGAGAAAACTGCAGAAATGTTAAGAAATAATTAAAAGTTATAAGAGTTTATTTTACTATCATGAAAATATTTATATCATTGCTGCGATTTCTTCATGAAACATTAAAAGCCTTTTACTTCTTAACATTTTTCAATAAAAGCGCCTAAAATTTCTGGGAATTTTATAGTCGCTTGTAGACTATGATCATCAGGCTTTTAGAATAACAAACATACGATTCATAGATTATAATTCATTTGTACAATTTTAATTGTTTTCTTTTTTGGTCGATGAAGATACAATTTTTATATGTATTTATTTAAAGTTGGACATGTGTTATTGTGTAATCATGTGTACGTACTGGTTTCAAAATTGTATAAAATCTGTTGGTGAAATGGCGTAACGTTACAAAAGTTTTTTTTGCTATAAAAACGTTTAAAAAATAACAAGGTACTTCTCCCTTTGGTAATGGTTCGTTGTACTATTTAACAATTCAAATATTTAAGATATTCCACAGAAAATTATAGGTATTATTACAATTACTTTTTAGGCCTTATTCACTAGATAAGTAAGGTTTAGATAACTTAATGCTAAATCTAGTTAGATCCTTTCTTAATGAAGTATTTGTTTTTGATGATACAACATTTTTATAATTTTTGTTAAGGTAATTTTAAGAATGTTTATTTTGCTCGAAAGAAAATGCCACACGTAATACCATCGCCAAGTTTAATGAAATGATTTTAAAATAAGCCAAAAGGTTTTAGTCTTTCTATACACTGGGCTACTCCAAACGAACTGAATTGGTTTGTGACTGAAATTGCTAAGTTTATACATTTCTTTTATTCAAACAGCCTTGTATAAGAGAGACGATTTGTCGGTGTTAGGGCTGTGCACGGTTCAGTTAAATTTATGGTCGATCTAGGGGAATTAAATAAGAAAAGTAGTCGTAACTCCACAACTGACAGTCTAGTATTTCATTTTAAAAGGTAATGGGAATCTAAGGATTATAACTTCATAACTTATGGCTTCATTCAGTATTAGGTAAATTAAAGTAGGTATTAAAGTGAATCGCATTTTGCAGTCATTGTACAAGAAGATCCCGTAGGGTAGGAGGGAATTGCTACGTACTCCATTAACGCATGTCACGTTGTCCGCCGACGTATCATATATTGTTGCGGCACGGGAATATAGCTTATAAAAGTTTACCAAAATTTTAACGTGACATTATTACAATCGCAATGGAGTTAATGAAATCTGTAGAGCGCTTTACTATAAGTGCGCCGTTGCTGGGATTCGATCCGGTTTCTAACAGGACGAAAAATTAGAACGCAATGTTGCTATCCACTGCTTACCTGTTCATATTGTTATAAATGCGTATGTTTCATATGTAATGAATCAGCAGTTTAAATATAGCGGCGGTTTTAAAGTCCAGAAATCTGCCTTACATATATGTTTTTAAAAATATATTCACTCTGCAAGAAGCAGGTTGGAATCCCAGCCACGGCGTACTAATAATAAAGCGTTCTACAGAATCAACAGCGTCATCGCTTGCAGTATACCAAGCAAGGGCGTAAAATTCTCTATTACTTATATTACATATTTCTAGACCTTCAAACTGCCCCCACCTTGCATGTTGTCCCCTCTCCAGTTACTGATTTTTGGACTACTCAAAAGGGTTTTTTTCTTTAAATCGAGTGAAGCTAATGTGAGAATAAGGTCTCGGTGAGTGGTGGGTTGACTCAAATCCGCGGTTTGCAACTAATGTGTGTGGCCGGGAGTATTAGACAGGTCTGGAGGTCACACATGCGCAATAGAAATTTCATTCATCGAACACTAGTCTACGTCAGTCTAGCTCAGCCGTCGTTTATACTACTGTCGAAAAAGAGTATAATTATAAGAACGGCAAGATGATTGTAGCAAATTACAGACATGGCTTTGAGGATTGATGCTTTGGAAAACTCTTTGTGTAACCCAATGAAAAATTGTGCCATATACGAAATGCCTCATGCTTTTTTATCATTCGTTCTCACTAGTGACAAACAGTAGAGATCCAGTGATATATTCCTATCGAACATCACACACAATGTATTCTGCGGAAAATAATTTTTTCATCTCCGAACTGTATTATTTTTACTTAAAATTAACTATTTTACCCAAGACTAAAGTATAATTTGTAAATAAAATCAATGCATTTTATACTTTTATAAATTAAGAGCCAATTATTTTAAAAAACTTACATTTAAAAATTGCACAAAAAATATCACATTTAGAAAGTAACGCCACGCCATCTACACATCTTAAATAGATGATCACTTATACAAAAAAAAAGGAATCAAAACAAACGAAAACAAAAACTTTTTTTCTCAAAACGACTAGTCAAATTTGAGATACATCAAACACAGACCAAAGAGAGCAGTATCATACGGCTGCGATTGAATATTAAAAAAAATTCAACCGCGTTCAGTCAATCCATTACTTCCGACTATAGTTGTTGGTGGCACACCGGATATCGGTGGGCTCGGATATGGTGTTCCATGGATCATGATTGGTCCATTCGGTGCTGCTACTACAAGAGTTTGTTGTTGTAGTGAAACAGTAATAGCTGATACCGTACTATCCTTATCGTTGTTATTATTGTAATGGTGAAGGGGATAATGGCCATGATGATGGTCGTTGATAAGAGTGATCGACATTTCGCCAGTATGATGGGTATTCTGTTGTACTGCTGCTGCAACTATGGATCGTTGCTGCTGTTGTGGAAGTGCTGCTTCGTTAGCGGTGAGTGCGGCCAATGTTTTAGCGCCTGAGTCACGCAGACATGGCCAATGTGAAGTTTGGATGTCGATGACTTTCTTGAGTGAAATGATTGCGTTGTCGCAAGGCGGTCGAGATAGTTCAATAGATCGGATGGGTGTAGGTTGATCACCAAGTAAAACCTAATAATGAAAAATAAAATTCTTTAAATATTTACTATAAGTATATGAATTATTAAATTAAACGTCCTGGAAATTAAGGCAACTAAATGTTTGTTATCGGATAACAAATTTCATGTAAATTCATTCAATTAATTAATGTAATAAGTAATCCTCTAATACTACTTCTGTTCGGAAAGAAGTGTCCGATTTCCTTTTTTTCAGAAATTAAGCTTTGATTTTTTTTAATGACAGTTATTTACTTTATAAATATGACAGTTTGAGTAATGTAAGTAACGTTAATTCTTCTACCTTTAATAGACATCCAGATTTGTGCACTTTTGAGTCTGAAGTTTGAACTATCGGTGTAAGAAAATATGGAAGGTGAGAACGAAAATTTGGTCATCCGAGCAAATAAAAAACCAAATCTGTCTAATAACAGTAGAGAACGCGTTTACCAACATCATTTACAAGTGAGTAACAATGGTGTCCTAAAGTATGGTTTAATCAAGATAATACTGCACTTCTATTTTCCACATATGAGAAAACCGTCAGCCGAATTTGGCAGTGCGGACAAAAGACATTACGAAATGTAGAATATGCCAATGTAAAGTCCCTTACAGCTTGCAGAGTTGGACTAAAACAGAAAATTATAAATGTAGAAGCGGTAAAACGAGTGCCCCTAAAACAACGAATATTCGATCACTTCGGGTATGCTCTCAATGTTCCGATTGCTACACTGCATAAGCATATTAAGTCAGATTTCATTAAACGTCATTCTGACTTCAATAAAACCATCTTTCACGGATGGGAACAAAATACAACGGCTGAAATACGACTTGTCGCTGCAAAAACTTGTTCCAGCATCTAAGAGCAAATGGCCTCGATCTAATAGATCTGCAGCAATTTACATACAGCAGGATAATGCTAAGCCCCATTCAAATTATTATGATGACGATGCATTAGAGACGTTCGTACTACGTCTTTTGACATTAGAATGAGTTTTCAACCTCCAAACAGTCCCGATACAAACATACTTCATGGCTTCTTCAGTTCCATTCAGGTTCTACAACACCAGACTGCAGCTAGCAATATTGATGAATTAATTATTGCTGTCGAAATAGCTTCCAACACTTTAGATCGTGAAACGTTGAACAAAGTGTTCATAAGTCATCAGCTGTGTTGAAATTATGAAGCTTACTCGCCGTAATAACTACAAAATACCCCATTTGGGAAAAGACCGTTTGATTCGTCATGACCAGCCGCCACTTAGCCTACCATGTGATATTAATCTTGTTCAAGAGACTAAAACTCAAATCACCGAAGAGTAAAATGTGAGTGGTAGGAGTATCTAGCAATGGAATAGCTTAGTAGACTAAATATTTCATGTTTTTTAACGCTAATAAGTATTTTTGCAAAATTGGTCACTGAACAAAAAAGTCTTTCAAATCGGACACTTATTTCCGAACAGAGGTAGTATAATATTATTTTGCTTAATCAAATTTAATTCAATTCGGTTATAATATATATATATATATATATATATATATATACATATACATAAAGTCGCTAAATAAAAATTCAATGAAGGTGAGAAAAACGCAGATATTTCATTCCAATGTAGTGGAAAGAGAATAATATGCAGAGGAC